>JAECUM010048640.1:0-26682 GCA_016617855.1 Megalonaias nervosa
ATTATTTTTAATGCATTAACAATTTTGTCAGTTAGAGAATTTTAAGATACACG
The DNA here is from genome assembly GCA_016617855.1 of Megalonaias nervosa. NCBI lineage: Eukaryota > Metazoa > Mollusca > Bivalvia > Unionida > Unionidae > Megalonaias > Megalonaias nervosa. The sequence continues at coordinate 54 of JAECUM010048640.1, forward strand.
TAGCTAATGCTGTAATTTCAGTATTTAAAGTAGAACTTAAATTTCTCTTATTTTTCTAGACTTACAATTTCTTCACTTCTAATATTACATCTAGGATCCATTTTCATGAGTTTGAGATATTTATATATGTGACAGTAAGTTCCTGTTCTTTGAGAAGATTTGTTTGCAACTCCCAGTTGTATAAAAGTAAAAGAGTTCGCCTTGACGTCAGGTTACATTGCAGTTGGGTGATCATTGGTGAAGCTTTCTCACCACATATCGCCCCGTTCTAATCAGTCGTGTGTGGTTATTGAATGAGTCCAATTTCTCTTCACATACCACACTTTTGCTAATATTAATTGTGCTTAGTCATTGAATGAGCTTATTTTTTTTTTTGTCACATACTACGCTTTTACAAATATACATTGTGTCATTATTTGATGAAAATAATTATGTCCTCATATAACACTTATTCAATTCTATAAATGTATGTGTGATCATTGAATGTATATTTTTCTTCAAATATCACACTTTCTAAGACTGAAACTCTCGATCTGAGGAACTTACATGCGTTCGTCGGGCAAACATAATCTCCCCCCTCACCATACCAGATCCAACTTCAAGTAGTCGTCAGTTCGGACGCCGTCTAAGGGAAACAACTCCTTTCTGTCGAGACAGTCACAGGACAAGTTGTCTCCCTTGATCTACTGCAGTCCTGTTAATTCAAGTCAACATTATCTACTAGAATCCTAAGTGATAAAGTCGTTTTCTGCCCAAGATTGTGTATTATATGAATAAAGACAATCATCTCAATAGTACCCCCCACCCCTTTTTCACACCCAGTAAGCAATAATAAGCTGAGTAGGAGTCAAGTCACACAGATACAAAAAACTGTCGATATTTTCCCCTGTATATCATGACTGTAAGCAAAGATAAAGGTCAACCGTATGAGAAGGATATCCGAATGCTAGACCTGATGCCAGAGTCTGCATTTTCACCATTGTGACGCGTTTCCGTGAATCTAGGTGATTGCTCAATATTCAGTTTATTGCTGTACAATGTATTTGAATCTTGCATCTTGAATAAATATGTTTAGTATGCATACAAAAGACTGACTCTGTCAATCTTTTAGTCAAGATTATTGCATAAGGTGTCTTTAGCAAATAAAGTGTCAATGGTGAGTACGCTTATCGTATCAAAAAGTGATAGAGAAATAAAGAATCTAACGGCCAAAATCCGTTACAATATATATATATATATATATATATATATATATATATATATATATATATATATATATAGTGGGTTAATAGTTCCTTTAATTGTTGACAAGTTTGTCAATTTATCGATATGGCGGTTTCATAAAATAAAATTTTTTTTTTTATATGTTGAAAACCAGAATTACGAGACAACTATGAATTTCTTCGAGATTTCAGAGAAACATGCTATTTTATTCATTCCGATGAGTAAAGTTAAATTTGATTTTCGGTGATATGCAACCAATTCTTTATAGACCAGGATAGCATCGTTTCAGATACCTTATTGAAGAGAAACAAGGTCGTTTGATTGGCTTAAAATAATAGTTGACGTTGACCAGGCGTATTTTGGCGCACGCAAAGTATATGCGGAAAATATCTCTTCTTTGGTTATGTCTCGTAAACGGGTATTCTACAGAGTAAACTATTGCAAATATAGGTAAGTCTGTGTCTCTAATCTACTACTACTATGAATAATAGTAATAATAATGATAATAAATAAGACGCTTTGCAACTGGTGAAAATTTTACAAGTTTTAACGTATTCCTTGTCGTAATCGTACTGGTGAATCAGTTAATTGTAAAAATATAACCTTGCTGTAGTTATGACAATGAGTCTACGCTCAAGACGTGTAAATGGTTGAATTAACTGTAGCTCTCATAAAATATAGTCCCACATTCTCTTCATATGTACAGTTGCCAACACGAGACCTCGTTTTGTATGTACAAGGAGAGTTCTCTCACATCACCTCATTATATACTTTATTCTTTTATCTTTATGCTTCTTAAAATGTCGTATGCTAAAATGGTAGTTTAAGGTATCGTGATCCAGAATCATTTAACATTTCGTGGCTAGCCTATTTTTTAAAATTTGAAATTTAATGTCAATATCGGGGATGTTATCGCGAGTAGATGACAAGCTCTGCTACGTTACCTTGTATAACGACCATTCCGTTTTGCAGGGTGGTGAATTCTATCGCACATAAATTCCAAGCGCCTACTGATACACCCACGCCCTCTAAAATCTACTTGGGGCACGGCCAGAAGATCATATCCCAGGAGGTACTAGACCTTCAACTTGGGAAAGGTAACCGATTCATGGCGCACCCACTCCATCAAGAAGTGTCATCAAGCACTGAAGGCACATCCCACCCACTCACGTGTTCATCACCCGGCACATTTCTGAGTCGGATACTGCGCTCAGCATCTCTGTTCATATATCTAAAATCAGACAGTTTTGCTGAATCTGACGCGAAAAATATTTCTTTTTTCATTTTTCGACACGTATCCTATTATTGGTGGAACAACCACGTGCAGTGGATGAGAACATTTATTTCTGAGCAGCGGTTAATGTCACCAGATGAAAACCTGGCATCTGCTGAGATAGTTTTGATTTTGTTCGCTTGTTTAACCCGCTTCTGAATAATTCATCTACCACTAGGTCAGAAAGATACTTCACGGCAAAACTGCAACCACCTCAACATTAGTGGAGTCTATGTAGCTGGTGACCAACCTTGATGTCGTCTGGAGAAGTAGATGTCTTTTTTCCCGTAAATAGGAAAGAAATACAAGCGGTAAGGCCCATTCCACTGTGCGCTTGAAATCGACCACCCGGTATTAAATTCTGAAAGGTGTTCGTGAAACGTAAGAAGCGAAAGGAAGGGGCTAGTTGCAATATTCGCGTCGTCTGTACAATGCGTAGATGCATTGCGGGCAATAAAGCGTGGTTTTGGGTTTGGTTCGCTGACTTGACAATTGTCCATTATAATTTCTGCTACGGGTCATCTGCAGGAAATACATTTTGTCCGTTTGTCCTCAACTGTACTCCCAAAGCGCAGAAAGAATGTTCGAGTTGGCTACGTAGTTTGCAGCGACGTAAGCAGTGTCATCAGCCTTTACGACTTTGGATGATATATGTAGCTCGGTTTCTTTTCTCTCGGAAAGCTTTTCCCCACACTAAATCTTACTTGGATCTTGTCATTGACGTTAGTGCCATGCGGCTGTAGTCTTCTGCATTTAACACCAGTGAGCCATCCATAGTAAGCAGGCGGTCTAAAACGGTTTGATGTCTGGGTACCATTTCTTTGCGCTAGGATAATTTGCATGTGTAATTGATGATTCAAAGTGTATATAAAATTACACAATCCAGATTGTGTTATCGCTAATCCGGCTTAAAATGGGTGCGTACTGGTACCATGATAAAGACTTAAAGGAACGATGGTCAGCTGACGTAGAAATGACAGCAGCACTATTTGTTGAAACACGGGAGATCCCATTATATAGTGTCATTCCTAGACCGGTTGGAAATCGCTGGAACAACTGGTGTCAACTCCTCTTTAAGAATGCCCTTACGTAAAACTTGATATGTTGCAATAAATGCTGCGGCACCAGAATTTTTTTGCTTGTACTGGTGGATGGATGTTAGATATAACATGACCTACAGCGCCGAGAAACATACAGTAATAATAAGCGTAAAATGTGAATTTGAAACTCATTTTTATCACCAATTTAAACAGAAATTAAGCTCGTATATATTTTCGATATTTTTTTTCCCTGCAGTATGTACGTCGGTTTTCGTGTTTTCCCTCCTTCATCCTGCAAAACCCCAGAAAGTTAGGAATATGGCCGTTTCAAGGTATTATGAAGGTATTTCGGCCAACCGGTCATAAGATGAGTCAAGTACACGATTTTGAGACTGGGTGCATATTTTGTGTCCGGGTGAGGCAATAGTTCTTGGCAGTACTAGCTCTTTTCTTCTGCCACTCTTCAAATACCAGTAGCTGAAACAACCGCAGCCGATAACAGCAGCTCGACTACATTTGCGGGAAACTCTTCTGCTATCACCAATACTTCTCTGGGTTTTTTTTTCTCAAAAGAAAAGAGAAATGTTTTAAAAAAATAGCGGACATCGTAGCAGGAATTGTTGAAATCATTGTGTCAAATCCTTTATTTCTAAAATGCTACCATAAAAGGCTATATAACAAAGTGTTTAGTATAAATAACAATATTACTTTCAATTGATAACTCAACTGATGGTAAAACGGTTTGCCGCAATGACGCAATGGCTGGTAAAACTGATCGGGTAGCTAATAATTTGTCTATATGCCTGGAAGGGATTCCATTCTTATGGATCGCAACGAAGGCTTGCTTACGTTATTTTGGAAACATTCGTGACGTCTGGTGGAATGGTCCTGACTTCAGGTGCGAAGTTTCTCAACATTTCTTTCATACCTTGCACACCTTCGCTCAGGTACTAAAAGTACTCAAGAGAGTTACACTTGCTGGTTGAATTGCGCTGTGTACCAAACGCGACTGAGGTGGTTTGTCGTAGCCACCAGAGGTAGACCACAGTTGCTTTTTCAAGCACCTGCCCTTTTGCTGACAGCAGATCGTGGAATTCTAGCATTCTGCGTCAGTTTGAAAGTTACTCCTCGGTAGAATTCGCACTGGGCGTTAAATTCTACAAAGTAATATTCTCGTACAAGGCGTATTCGGAATCTTGAGATGTAATGGTAGAAAAACACTCACAAAAAATTCCCCATTACACTCCTTTGAATTCCGAGTAATAGCCACCAGCTCATATCCAGGGATAGTAACGTTTTCAGCCAAATGATACATAATCATACTACCCAACTTCCCTAGAACAAATCAGACTCATAATTTAAGGCTCGCATTATCAATACTCGCGTCTGCCAGCCTGGGAATGGCTATTAGTGAAAACCCATCCAATTGCACTCTGTCCCTTTTTCTCGTTGATCTCTTCAATAATGGTGTGAACATTGCAGTATACGCTGAATCTTGAAGAAATCCAAAGTTTTTCACTTCATAAAGATGGATTTAAGAATGACCCATCAATTATAGACCTACTTCTGTCCTGACTATCATTTAAAATATTTGCCAAACACATTGCTAACTACTTACTTTTGCATCTCAATAGATATTTCATCTTCTACATCCATTTCTATCGGAAATCAAACAAAATCACTCCTGTTAAGCTCAATTTAAATAAACCAAAAGATCAAACGGTTCTATGGTATTAACGCAGTTCAAAACACCGAGGATGTCTCTCTAAATTGCAAAAAGCTGTTCGATGTTGTTGACCAAGAGATTTTTTAATGCAATTAACAGGCTATAAATCCCCAGCTCTTAGGCATTCTAGTTTCAAGTCTTACTTTACAAGCCTGAGAAGTGTCAGTACCTTAAACCACTAGTCTGCATTAGAACCAGTAAATTCTGCGATACAAAAAGATTCCGCTCTTTTTTATCTAATATTTGCTATCGCTCTAACTCTGAGTCTTACATAGTCCAGTCTGGTCATTCAGGAAACAATACATCCGTTTGTAAGTATCATTTTCATACTAACTCTGTTTAAAACGTGTGTACCGAAAAGAAAATTCACATACGTCCATAAAAACTACTTATATGACAATTAGTTCCCCTCGAAAAGTATAGACAGATCCATACTCTGTCTTATACTCTATGACTTAGAACTGGACTCTGTCTCCTCTAAAATTGTCTTAGATATGTCATTCATTCGTTAGTGGTACATCTAAATCAATCACTGTCATGGAGTGGTGGATCATGAGTGAGACCTCCCCTATTCCTTATGGTTTTTGTTTCTATCTAGAAGATGATAGACCACGCTGTTATTGCCAGGATCACGCTGTTATTGCCAGGATCTACTAAACAATAAAATAAAACATCAAATTAATAGATAGAATAAAATATCTGAGCAGAGATATATAATAGAATACACGAGCCACCACATGTAAAATGCAACAATTGAATTACATAAACACAAACAAATCAAATCGAACATGACATGTGCATGATTCGCCTTCTCTCAGAAGTATAGTAAGAAAATTATGCTAATTCCAATTAGAGATTCTGTTACTGAGAGAACAACTTCCATGATATTATCGGGTGACAGATCGAATTCAGATTGCCTGGCATGATAGCATCACCTTGTGCTTCCGGGCTTACCCAAATCAATATTGGTGATCGGTCGGTGCACCTCCCTCTCCCTCTCTCTCTCTCCTCTCTTTAGCCCTTTCGGGTCATACACCCCTTGGTTGCAAGACTGTTCTTTTACCCACTGTACAATACAGATGTGTGTAGAGCTATTTTCTTTTCCTTGAAAAATACAACAGAGCACCCAGCCGATATACTTATCAGGTTTGTCTTCTCTTGGGATCAATAAATATTCCCACTTTCTTCCGTCAGATATCGTCTATTGAACTTAGAACTAGCTACGGTCATCCGCACTAATATACAAACAACCTATTATCATAAATCGATGTTGAACTCATTTATGTAACGAAATATTGTATGACATTCGTAGAACACAAGAATCAAATAACAAGCACGATTATTTCTGAACTCAGGAAAAATTGAAGTATGAATTTAAAATGAAATAAATTCAACAATAATCAGACTTACATCAATGAACACAACCTATGTAATCGAGAATAACCTTTTGCTTTATTCGAGATTCACACATTCCTATGCCAAAATATCGCTTTCCGTGACCTCAACATTCCGACCTTCGTCCTTAAGACAATTTAACGAGGGATAATTTCTCTTCCGCTGGAGTCAAAACTTCCCCTTTGACAGAAAACTTGGTCTGATTAATTTTACCAGAGGAACTATTCTAAAACCGTGGATTCTATCTGGGAAAACGGAGAACCTCGTTTATCTTAGCCAATCAGGATTACTACTTTACCCGCCTATATTCTTTATTACCCCCATCGAAGTGAAAAAATTCTCCAAGTCCGCCTTTATTAATTACTATTCTGGAAAATATCATTTTATGGCACCCGTTTCAAATGGACTACAATTTCCTCAAATTTTTCCGTTGGTGTCGTTCTCGGATAAATTGGTAACCATTTGGTGAAGGCGGTGAACCGAAGAAAGAATGCATGATGTACAAGGCGGAAAATTGCCTTCTTCCTGAAAAATGCATCATACCTCACCAAACATTTAGTACATGACCTGTTACGTATCGGCTCGTTCAAAGTAACACAGAGTGAAGACAACAAGCTTTGTAAATTTTAATAAAAACAGTTTATTTCCCTAGAAAACACGGTGAAAAGGTAACTAGATGAAACAAGACTTACGATTTACGAAGAAGATTCCAAAAATTGTCCTAAAATTGTGAAAACACATAAGTCCTGTGAACAAACAGTTCTAATTTGATATAGTCTGAATCTCAGTTCCGTTCCAAGATGGCGGATGATGACGTCAGACGAAGGTTAACACAAAATGTCCAGTATTTTCACTGTGAAGCACAATTTGAATTGTTCTGCTCCAATTTAGAAATAATTTCAACAAATGTCTTTGTCCAAAGCCAGTAGGGTTGTTCTCCAGGGAAAATAATTATTTAGAAAGTCGATGAAGTACAGCTACCACCACTAACAACACACATGTTGTTCCTAATACATACGAATGAACAAACACCTCTTTCCAGCACAGAAATACCTTTTCCTTAAGGTATTAGAAACTCTACAAGATGTTATGATGTGACTCTCAAGTATGACTGACTATGACTATCACTATGACTAAATATTTCTTACAGGTAACTGAGCATTTAAAACAAGCTAATGCGTCATTACATGTACACACGCACGAGATACACGTGTGATTTAGCAATCCATCTGGACATTACGAAAACCTGAACAAGCATTAGCCAATCATTTACATACCTACTGCTGAATGTTTACTTGCTACGCAAAACCCGTCATGCAAAAATCGTGCTTACACGAGTCACATTTACGTTTTAAATAAATACGATGTTTCTAACAAACTATTAGACCCATGCAAACATAATCATCATAATAATAATAACTACATTTAATGATGTAAAAATGAAATAAGAATGAAACAAAGAATTAGAAGAATTTACATTTTAACACACATGTAATTTAACTACAGGGTCGTAACAGACCATATTTTATTTCAAATCAGTGGATTTAATTGCACCATCTCGCTCTTTCTATTTTAATAATACTCTGCTTGTTTTAGATCTAAAATTATCGAATGTCATTCTATTGAAAATTAGAAATTCAACTTCTTGCAGGAAACTAAAATTATTGTACCATGATTATATTTTGACCCACACCTTATAAAATATATAGTTATAGTACACATTTATTGTATACAGATATATTGCCCTTCTTCTATTGTTTTAAGTTAAACTGAGTCCCTATGAATATTGTATGCACATATTTTTTTAACGACTATGTATATTTTATTCTCATTAAAATACATTATTATTATTATTATTATTATTATTATTATTATTATTATCATACATAGAAACATACTAATAGCATTTCTACAGATGTATATTTCGACTTTAGAGAAAATACTGTTAATTTTGTACTATGTGAGAGATTTATTCAAACAAAACAATTGATGAAATATTGAAAACAAGAAAAGTTTTTTTTTGTTCTTATTCTCCATTTTTACAAAATTACCTTTGAATAGCATCATATATTTATTTTTGTCCTCACGTGTTGTTTAAAAGCTAGTACATACATACATACATACATACATACATACATACATGACCGCTCCGGTGGACTAAGTGGTTAGAGCATCCGCCTCGGATGCGGGAGGTCGTGGGATGATAATGTGGCGCCGTAACCACTTAGGCCACCGGAGCGGGCTCTCGCATGTCAAGATCTACATATGTGTCTCATGCGTCAAGTTCTACATGCCTGTCTCATGCGAAAAGTTCTACATATGTGCCTCATGCGTGAAGCTCAACATATGTATCTCATTTGTGAAGTTCTACATACATATCTCATGCGAGAGGTTCTATATATGTGTCATGTATAACCATCTAATACTATTCACTGATTGTTGCCACTCAAAAATGAAGAAGAGATTACATTTTCTTGAAATTACATTTTACCATCTAAAATGAGCTGGTCATTCTGACTTGTTTTGAATCATTCACTGACTGAATACAAGAAAGTACCTGCATCTCTCTCTGTCTTTCTGTCTCTCTCACCACAAAATCCGCATTCTGAACCACGACAGAACCGAAATGGAGACTTTCCAGTGAAGACTTTTGAAGAGATCTATATTAACTAGGTATTTTATCCAATTGATGAATCTGAAAACTGAGATAACTGCACTCTGTTATTATATTGTTAGTGCTATTAAAATTAAAGACATTCCTTTTGAATTTGTACCGTTGAATGAAGAAGGTATTTTGAATTTGTTATGAATATAACAAAGAAAAACGGATGAAATATAATACATTTATACCGAGTTGAATGCATATATATATATATATATTTTATAACGCAATTGTGTTCTTTCTCTGCCAAAAGTGAACTGCCTTTCAGGAACACACAGAAGCTTATTGTCTCAGGCGTAATTGCGTTGTATTTCACACATAATGAAGTCTGAGGTTCTTGCAGAATAAACAACTTCTGTACCGACAACAGAAGGTATATGGGTGGAGTTTGACGTCACGTCATTTGCCATGGTTATATGGCAATTTACTGGTTTGTGATGTATGTCGCATTTCTTTTCTGGAATGTGAGCTGTTGAACATGAAATTTTATTGGTTGAACAATACCTGGTAATAACCTAAATGGTGATAATCGGCTGCTTCCAGTGTAAATACGGCTTTATTTTTTCTGATGAGTTGAGAACAATTGCTGTAAGATGAAGCGATTGGTTATGAGATAAAATGTAGATGTCGCGGTTGCACCAATCACGCTAATCTGCTTTGATCGGTATAATCGGTCTCTCAGCCAGTTTTGCACCAACACTGTACGATATATTTTACTGTAGTGACAATGTTCTCAGTCGGACTTTTTGTTTTACTTGCCGCTTCTGCTGGTGTTGAAACGGTCAGCTTGGAAGACTTAGGTCGGGCAAATCTGGAAGTTGTTCGTATTCGACTAGAGGAGGAGAAAGCCAAGCGACTTCTTCTACAGAGTGACGTTGAGGTGCTTATGCTACAAGTTGAAGAACGGAAAAGAAAATGTGATCAAACGGACAAGCAGGGTACATAATTCTCTCTATACATATTCATTTTTCATGGCCTTTTCAGTGAATCTCCAATTCTATACGCATGTATATTTCTGTATTAGGTGTTTTTATTGTTTCCTTTTGTAAAATGGATGTTCAGTTTATTTTTCCGTCTTTAAATTTCATTCATTTTGTGCATCGACGAGAAGTTATATCACTAATTGCCAAGACAAAAGGCTTTTAATTTTAATTCAGAAGAAAGATGCAATAATCAATGCTCTGATTAACAGACCTTTATACATTAGAACTTCGTTAAAGAACAGATGCTTACTTTACTGGAGTCAAATATAATGAGCGAATGCAAGAACTAAATAATGTAAAGAATATAAACAACAATAAAAGCTGCAATACTACAATTTTAAGACATTGTTCTACTCATTTAGCTGTTTCTCATGCTTATCAAAATTACTTAGAAATTGAACCAGGACTTTAAATTGTTTGAATAGTAACACGTCAGTAACTTTAAAATAGTTTTTGTTGCAAAGAGATAAACAATCCTTTTACATTTCAGGTGCTCATGGGAATGCGTCTTTGGTAACCCACGGCGTTGTCTTCACTGCTACTTTCTTCACATACAAAGTACGTATCAGAACAGACGGTGATTTTTGACCACATCAAGGTCAATGAAGGAAACTGCTGTGTTTCCTCTACTGGAAGATTCAAAGCTCATGCACGGGGGCTGTATTCCTTCTCACTAACTGTATTGACGGGTACAAGTTCCCAGCCTGTGCATTTAATTATTATGAAAGACACGGAGGAGATTGGAAGGGTGTATTCTGGAGATGGAACAGGGTCAGTCATGGTTGTAACTGTGATGGACAAGGAACAGGTGGTCTATGTCAAGGAAATACCTAGTTACTCAGAAATTGTCCATGGAGGCCACTGGTCGACATTCACTGGAATACTACTCAATCGATATCATTAGATACAATGTATGTATATCAAGGTCTTTATAAAAACAACTTGGAAATCAAATGTTTATACACTTGTTTTGCAGCTGATTGAATTGGACTATTTTTTTACTTTATGTGCTAATCTGCCTTAACACATCAATTGTAATATTTTTAATAAAATTACTAGAAGGTTTCATTGACTGCGACTATATTTTGTGTACTATAAATCTAGAAATGGTAGTAAAATATTTGTACCAATGTAGTGAATTTTCAAAAGTAACCGAACACCATTCTTGTTTATCGTGTAGTCCGACGATTTGTTACTATTTCTCATTCACAATACAACGGTAAGCATGTATAACCATGATGAGGTTCATCTCTCGTACCGTCCTTGTTGGAATGATATCATGAAACCATTTGTTAGTCATTTCTCGAGCGTCACCTGTTTAAGCATATTTTACTTCTAGAGTTACTACACAGATCAAATCTTTGTATTGATGCAGACGGAAGAGCTAATTAAGAAGAGCTAATTAAAAAATACAGTCTCATATATCTTTGCTAACGACGGATTAAGAGCTGTGCCTGGAATGTGGGGATGAATATTTATATTTCTCTCGTACATAAATTATTACTAAGTACACAAGGATAGGAACACCAGAGATCGAGTGAAACTTCTTCCGGGTCAAGAAGAATAATGCACCTCACCTACCGTGAATGACTCATCCACGTACATAAGCTGCATGATGATGCCATTACGATATTCTGAGATCTTTAAATTTGGCAACAACATCAACAAATCGAACACTTGTAAATACATGTTATTTCTAATGTTTTAATTCGATAATATGACACATCAATTGCTAAATATTGTATGCGGTACGGCATTATGGGATTGCTGTGGTTACTCAATCTGATTCAAATCAGATCTCCACTGTCTTGGGTAGAGATCTGACAGCGACCGGTTAGGGGTCATGTTCTAGTGACCTTTGAGTTAGCCAATGGAAATGCAGCTTTGAGAAATTTGAAAGTGAATCATATCGATAGACTCACACTCATGCTCTGCAGCTATACTGCTCAGTCTCCCAAACGGGAAGACATAAGATTGATTGGCTGATAAAATTAGCGATTATGGTAATAACTTAGGTCACCAGAACATGACTCCTATGCGGTCGCTGTCAGATCTTCACGTAGGACAGTGGAGATCAGATTTTAATCAGATTGATGCTTACTCAGAAGGTTTGAAGAAAAATGCCGTTGGTTGTGAATAATTATTACTAAAGCAAAATATGATTTTAGGACAGGGAAATTAATTATTATTATGAACTATATGAAATTCCGTCTTTTAAAGAATGAAGGTCCCTGATTTCTCTGGAAATAGATACCATAAGAAATTAATGTATTTTTGTGCAAAGACGTTTCCGTATGAATTAATTGTACGCAATAGTAGCTAGAACCTAAAACCAGTTTCATTTTGTCGTTGTCATTACGGATGTGCTACTGGATGTAAGAGAAGAGATCTGAGTGGACCAGACTTTTATAATGGGCACTTAAAAGGGACCTTTCTCAAGAATTATCCACAGCATATTTGTGTCGTCTTTCTGGAAGTTTCCTCTTGGATAGAACGTACATAGGATCAGGCGTGTCTTGCCGGTATTATCAAGAAAGTATATTCCTTTGGCTATATATTAACATTACGGTGTGTGGCAAATAAAGTTTTTGTGTGAACTATAGTAACAAATGCACACAGTGTAAATTGAAGTTAATAAAATATGTTCAACCCCCTTCTTGCCTATTGTATCAGCGACTTCGGGTAAACGTGTTTGTAATTTTAGGAATAAATTGTCTGTCGTCTAAGTGTTAGACATTTTTTTAGTGTAGTATTACATTTTAGTGATGTGGAATTTTAAAAACATGTGTTGTGGAATAGATTACTATAATGAAAAGTTAGTGACAAAACAATGTAGAGTTTTCGCACTTGTTTCAAACCGGTTATATATCGCCAGACACAACCTGACCTCTAAATGAGGTTACATCCTCTCTATTTATTAATTTCGATATTTTGCTTCTGTAACCTGGTCATTAATCTTTGATGATTTTGTTCTGATTTTCAATCAGTTTCATTTACTTCTCATGTTTGATTGCGTGTATTACTGGTCTTTTTCGCCTCAAACAGATTGACTCATTTGATCAAGCAAATTAGCATCTATGGGTAATTTGATGAAAAATTAACTTGCAATTTCATTTACAACGGAAGGACCCTTTAGTCTCTTAAAGGTTGTGAAAACTGAAGTGAGTGAAGAAAAACTGGGTCCCAGATTTACTTCCCTTGTCTTCACAAACACTCTACAAGCACCACTTTCGTACAAATATTTGCACGAAATGTCCTTCTAAACGATGAGATTCAAATAGTACTAATTTTATGTACTCACACTGAATGCGGTCAAGGAATGTTTGAAAAAGGTATAAAATTTTGAATATTTGATATCGACTTGGAGCATTTGTAGCGATCCAGAATAACCTCTCTTTTCCAGCGCCCCGCTGCTTTTGTGCGTGGTAACTGATTCGGCTTACATTACAATATATATATATATATATATATATATATATATATATATATATATATATATATATATATATATATATTTTAGTGGGTTAACAGTTCCTTTTATTGTTGAAAAGTTTGTCAATGTATCGATATAGCGGTTTCATCAATTAAAATTAAATTTTTGATGTTTAAAATCTGAGTTACGAGACAACTATGACTTTGTTCGACATTTCAAGGAAATATGCTATTCTAATCATACCTATGAGGAAAGTTAAATTTCATTTTCGGTGATTTGCAACTAATTATTGTATAGACTATGAAAGCATTGTATCAGATACCGTATTGAAGAAAACCAAGTTCGTTTAATTCACTTAAAATAATTACGGCGAAAGATTAATGCAGTTCTTCTCAGACGATGCCTACGCCTGGGCAAACTGTATGCAGTGGTAGGTTTGAACCATAAACCATTTAAATGTTATCACTGTCGCGCCACAGGTACACCTGGAACTAGGAGATTGAACAGGGTCAGAATTTTATAGTGGGTCCGTACAAGGAAATTTTTGTTAATCACGAGCCGAGCATGATTTTTGCCTTTACCCACTTTTTCTCCTGGATAAATCGTGCATAAGGTGCGTGTTGTCCTGATATTGCCAAGACGTAATTGTAATTTGGCATTGCATTTACAAAACCGTCTATGGAAACTGAAATAGTTTTCTGTGTCAATAATAATAAGTTTTAAAAATAATCAAATATTATATTTGTTTACCATGTTATAACTACATCTCGTTGACCATGTTATAAATACATTTAGTTGATGTTGTCCAGGCGTGCTTTGGTGCATGCAAAGTAATATGCGGAAAACATCGCTCCTTTGGGTTCTGCAACATAAACAGGTATTGTACAGAGTAAACTATTGCATAAGCAGGTAAGTCTATGTCTCTGAAATACTAATACTACTATTACTACTACTACTACAACTACTACTAGTACTACTATTACTACCACAACTAATAATAATGATAATAAACAAGAGGTTTTTGAACTGGTGATGGAAATTTTACAAGTTTTAACGTGTTCCTTGTTGTAGTCGTACTTGTTAATCAGCCAATTGTTAAACTTTAACCTTGCTGTATGAGATAATGAGCCTACGCTCAAGATGCGTAAATGACTGAATTACGGTAAATTTAGTATGTTTACCACAGTTGTCATAAAATATAGTTCCACATTATCTTCATACGTACAGTAGCACATACGAAGTCTCGTTTCTTCTTTTGGAGTAGTATGTACAAGGAAAGGTCTGGCACATCACCTCATTGTATACTTTTTTCTCTCAGCTTTATGTTTCTTAAAATGTCGTATGCTAAAATGGTAATTTAAGATATAAAATATCCTGATCCAGAATCATTTTTAACATTTCGTGGCCAGCTTATGTTTTAAAAATTCAAATATACTGTCCATATCTGGTGTTATCACGAGTAGATGACACGCTCTGCTACATTGCCTTGTGTAACGGCCATTCCGTTTTGCAGGGTGGTGAATACCATCTCACACAAATTTCAAGCGCCCACTGCGACACCCACGCCCCCTAAGATCTACTAGGGGACGGCGAGAAGATCGTATCTCAGGAGTTACTAGACCAGGGACCTCAAACTCAAACCACCCTGAGGGCCATATGAGTGCATTTGCGATGAACCGATGGCCGCACCGCCTTTGTTATCTCTCATAACATCTTGTGAATCCACTCATTTTGCGGGTCACATGATATGACCTGGCGCCGAATACGGCCCGCGGTCCACGTGTTTGCGACCCCTGTACTAGATCTTTCAATCTGGGAAAGGTAAACAATTAATGGCGCACCCACTCTATCAAGAATTGGCATCACGAACTGAAGGCACCTCCCACCCAGTCACGTGTACATCACCCAGTACATTTCTGAGTGGGATTCTGTGCTCTGTTCATATGTCTAAAATTAAACAGTTTAACTGAATCTGACGCGAAAAATATTTCATTTTTCATTTTCCGAGCCTTGCAACTGATGCACACTCAGTAATCTTATTACTGGTGGCATCACCACGTGCAGTGAACGAGAGCTTTTATTTCTGAGCAGCGGTTAATGTCACCAGATGAGTACCTGGCATTTGTTTCGAGTCTTGATTTTTTATTCGCTTGTTTAAATTAACCCCGATTCTGAATAATTCATCTACCGCTAGGTCGGAAAGTTATTTCACGATCTGTTACAAAAAATGCAACCACCTCAACATTAGTGGAGTCTCTATATAGCTGGTAACCAACCTTGATGTCGCCTGGACAAGCAGACGTTTTTGTTGCTGTAAATATGAAAGAAATACAAGTGGTAAAGCCTATTGCACTGTGCGCTTGAAATCTTCGGCCCGCTATCTAATTCTGAAAGGTGTTCTTGACCATTATGAGACGGAAGCAAAGGGCGGGTTGTAATATTCGTGTCGTGGTTTCGGGTTTGGTTTGCTGACTTGACAATTGTCCATTTACAATTTCTACTATCGGTCATCTTCGGAAAATACACTTTGTCCGTTAGTTTTGAACTGTACTCCAAAAGCGCAGAAAGAATGTTCGAGTTGGTTACGTTGTTTGCAGTGATGTAAGGTAGTGTCATAAGCCTTTACGAATTGAGATGATATTTGTAGCTCGGTTTCTTTTCTCTCGGAAAGCTTGTTTTTTTTTTTCATACTAAATCTTAATTCAATCTTGTCATTGACTTAAGTGCTATGCGGCTGTAGTCTTCTGCATCTAACACCAGTGAGCCACCCATAGGAAGCAGGGGATCTGGAACGGTTTGATGTCTGGATACCATTTCTTTACGCTAGAATAATTTTGCATGTGTAATTGATGGTTCAATGTGTATATATCATTACACAATCCAGATTGTGTTATCGCTAGTCTGGCTTAAAATGGGCGCGTGCTTGGAGCCTGATAAAGGCTTAAAGGTACAAAGCCGTTCTTTTGGCATGACGCCGGCTGACTTGGAAATGACAGCAGCATCATTTGTTCAAAATCGCTGGAACAACTGATAACGACACCTCTTTAAGAATGATCTTACCTAAAACTTAATATGTTGCAATAAATGATGCTGCATCAGCATTTGCCACTTGTACTGGTGGCTGGATGGTTGATTAAACATGACTTACAGTGCCGAGAAACAATGCTCATAATTGGCGTAATAAGCGAATATGAAATTCATGTATTTCGCCAAGTTAAAACAAATTAAGCACGTAGTTGTTGGATGTTTTCGGTATTTTTCACCCTTGCATACTTGCAGGTCGTTTCTAGTGTTTTCTATCCTTCGGTCAGCAAAACCCCAGAAAGTTTGCAATGTAGTCGTTTCAAGGGATTATGAAATTAATTCGGCAACCAGGTTATAAAATGAGTCAAGTACATGCCTTTGGGACCGGGTTCATATTTTGTGTCTAGGTGAGGCAACAGTTTTAGGTACTACTAACTCCTTTTCTTATGCCACTGTTCTTGTACCAGTAGCTGAAACAGCAGCAGTCGATAACAGCAGCTCGGCCACATTTGAAGGAAACTCTTCTGCTATCACCAATGCTTCTCTGTTGTTTTTTTTTTAACAACAGAACGGAGAAACGTTTTACAATAGCTGACATCTTAGCAGGAGTTGTTGAAATCCTTTTTGTATCCATCTTCGCTTTCTATTGAAGCTATCATAAAGAGGTTATATCACAAAGTGTTAGTATTAATAACAATAACCAAATGGATCGTAAAGCTGTTTGCCTGAACGACGACGTGATGGCTGGTAAAACGGATTGGGTGGCTAACAGTTTGTCCAAATGCCTGGAAACGATTCTATTTTCATGGACCGCAACAAAGGATTGCTTATGTTATTTTGAAGACATTCGTGATAGCTGGTAAAATGGTCTTGACGTTAGGCGCAAAGTCACTCAACATTTCTTTCAAACCTTGCACATCTTCGCTCAGGTACTAAATGTGAAAAAAGAATATTTGCTATAACTCTACTACTGTGCTTACATAGTCCAATCTGGTCGTTTAGGAAATAATACTTCCGTTAGAAGTATCAATTTCAGACCGATATTCACTTTGTTGAAATGGAGTATGCCGAAAATAAAATGCACATACGTCCATACAAACTACTTGTATGACAATTAGTTCCCCTTGAAAAATATCAACAGATCTTATTAACAAACTTATACTCTATGACTTAGGACTGGACTCTCAAAATTTCTTATATATTTTCATTCATTCGTCATTGGTACATCCAAATCAATCATTGTCATGGGAGGCTGTATGATGTGTGAGATCCCCGCAACTCATCATAGTTTTTGATTGTCGTTAAATTACGGATGATCGGCCATGGTGTTATTGCTCGGATCGAGTAAATAATAAAATAAAAAAATGAAATTAATGGATGGAATAACAAGATCTGAGCAAAGATATAGAATAGAACAACGCGAGTCCCCATATGTAAAATACAACAATTTAATCAATTACATAAACCAAGAAAATGAAATCGAACATGACATATGGAATATTTGACCTCTCTTGGACGCAGAGTTGAGCAATTATGCGAATATCAATTAGCGGTTCTGTTACTGATAGAACAACTATGATCATATTATGGAGTGACGGATCAAACTCAGATTGCCTGGTACTACAGCATCACCTGATGCCTCCAATCTTTCCCAAATCACTGCTATTGATCGGTCGGCGTTTCGGTCTGTACCCTTCTCTCTCTCTCTCTCTCTCTCTCTCTCTCTCTCTCTCTCTCTCTCTCTCTCGTTAGCCTCTTCGGGTCATCAACATCTTGGTTGCAAGACTGTGCTCTTTTCTGCACTGTACAATACAGGTATGTGTAGAGCTATGTTCTTTTCCTTGAAAAATAAAATATAACACCATGCCTATATGCATGTCAAGTTTGTCTTCGGAGATCAACAGAAATTCCCGTTCTCTTGGGAAAGATATCGTCTATCGAACTCAAAAGAACAAGCTAGTGCCATTCGCACTAATATACAAGCAACCAATTGCCATAAATCGATGTTGAACTCGTTCATATAACGAAATGTTTTATGAACTTCGTACAGCACAACAATTAAATAACATGCACGATTATTTCTGAACTTTAGTAAAAATTGAAGTATAAATTTGAAATGAATAAATTCAACAATAATTACATACTTACATCAATGAACACATCGCATGTATTCAAGACTAACCTTGTGCTGTATTTGATATTCACACCTTCCTATGCCTTAATCTCTCTCTCTCTCTCTCTCTCTCTCTCTCTCTCTCTCTCTCTCTCTCTCTCCATGTTATCAAGTTTCCGACACTCGTCCTTAAGACGATTTAACGAGAGATAGTTTCTCTTCATCGGAGTCAAGACTTACCCATCGGCAGAAAACTTGGACTGATTAATTGTACGAGGGGAACTATTCTAAAACCCTGGATTCCATCTGGGACCCCCCCCCCGTTTTGTTTAGCCAATCAGGATTCCTACTTTACCCGCCAAAAATCTTTATCACTCCCATCGAAGTAAAACAAAATTCTTCCCAGTCCGTCTAGAATAACTGTTCTAAAAAATATCATTTTATGGCACCTGTTTCACATGGCTACAATTTCCTAAAATTTTTCAACTGGTTCGTATCACTCTGGACATCTTATCACTACGTCACGTTAACATTGTACTCTCGTCCGTTCCTAACTGTTAACCAAGCGTGTCCTAATTAAAATTCAATTCATACCCCAAGCAGAGCACATTCTATCTCTCACAGTCAACAATTTATTGTGAGACTAGCTAATACATCAATCTTAATTGGCACGTGTCACGCTGACCACGAAAAAATGTACCGTGAAATTATCTACAGACATATTACACTATGTACACTCTCTACAAAATTTTCCACCATTACAGTTATGTTTGTCCTTTGCTGTGTAAACGACTCGCACGTATGAATTCATTTTAAATTTCATTTCTGAAAATATTCTTCACCTACATTACAGTGATTATATTTTATTCCATCAAATCAGGTTATGGATGTATCATTTGATGCAGCTGCATTATCACTGAATGGGAATAGATCATTAAATTACAAAACGATCTTCAATAATAATTCTAAAAACTAATATCTTTATGCCATCTTCTTAGGGGTCTTCTCAGATAAATTGGTAACCATTTGGTGAAAGCGGTGAATTGAAGAAAGAATGCACAATTTACAAGGCGGTCAATTGCCTTCTTCCTGAAAAATATATCATACCTCACTAAACATTTTGTACAGGACCATACTTTCTTTCAAATTAGTGGATTTAATTACACCATCTCGCTCTTTCTATTTTAATAAAATTCTGCTTGTTTTAGATCCAAAATTATCGAATGTCATTCCATTGGAAATTAGAAATTCAACTTCTTGCAGGAAACTAAAATTATTGTACCATGATTATATTTTGACTCATACCCTATAAAAGATATACTTGTATTACACTTTTAGTGTATATAGATATATTGCTATTCTTTTATTCTTTTAAGTTAAACTGAGTCCCTATAAATATTGCATGCACTTATTTTTCTAACGACTATGTATATTTTATTCTCATTAAAATATATTATTATTATTATTATTATTATTATTATTAGCATACAAACAAACAAACTAATAGCGTCTCTACAGATGTATATCTCGAGTTTTGATAAAATACTGTTAATGCTGTACTATGAGAGAGATTTATTCAAGCAAAACAATTAATGAAATATTGAGAACAAGAAAAGTTTTTATTTGTTGCAGCTCTCCATTTTTGCAAAATTATCTTTAAATGACACCATATATTTACTTTTGTGCTGACGTTTTGTTTAAAGCTAATACATACATACATACATACATACATACATACATACATACACTAAGTGGTTAGAGCATCCGCCTCGGATGCGGGAGGTCGCGGGACGATAATGTGGCGCCGTAACCACTTAGGCCACCGGAGCGGGCTCTCACATGTCAAGATCTACATATGTGTCTCATGCGTCAAGTTCTACATGCTTGTCTCATGCGAGAAGTTCTACATATGTGCCTCATACGTGAAGCTCAACATATGTATCTCATTTGTGAATACATATCTCATGCGAGAAGTTTTATATATGTGTGTCATGTGCGGCACATTTAACCATGTAATATTATACACTGATTGTTGCCACTCAAAAATAAGAAGAGATAACATTTTCTTGAAATTACAATTTACCATCTTAAAATGGGCTGGTCATTCTGACTTGTTTTGAATCGTTCACTGACTGAGTACAAGAAAGTACCAGCATATCTCTCTCTCTCTTTCTCTCTCTCTCCACAAAATTCCGAACTACGAAAGATCTGAAAATGAGACTTCTATGTGAAGACTTTTGAAGAGATCTAAATTAACCAGGTATTTACCCAATTGATGAATCTGAAAACTGAGATAACTACATCCTTTTATTATTAATGTTATTAAAATTAAAGACATTCCTTTTGAACTGGTGCCCTTTTATAAAGATGGTATTTTAAATTTGTTATGAATATACCCCAAAAATTGGATGAAAAATAATACATTTATACCGACTTGAATGTGTGTGTGTGTGTGTGTGTGTATATATATATATATATATATATATATATATATATATATATATATAATAACGCAACTGTTTTCATTCTCTGCCAACAGTTAAGTGCGTTTGAGGAACAACCAAGAAACTTATTGTCTCAGGAGCAATTGCTCAGTATTTCACACATAATGAGGTAGGAGGTCTTCTACATGTTGAAGAACTGAAAAGAAAATGTGATGAAAGGGACAAGCAGGGTACATAATTCTTTATACATATTCATTTTTCATCGTCTTTTCAGTTAGTCTGAATTTCTATGCGGTGTTATTTTTCTATATAAGGTGCTTTCATTGTTTCCTTTTGTAACATTGATGTTGATTTTATTTTTCTGACAAAAATTTCTCTCATATTGTGCACCTACTAGAACTTATCACACTAATAACTTAGTCATAAGCATTTTTATTTGAATATAGAAGATGGATGCAATAAGGAATGCTCTGATATAATATACCTTTATACATTAGAACTTCCTTAAAGCACAGAAAACTGAACAGAACAAAAACGTACTTTACTTAAGTCAAATATAATGAGCAAATGCAACAACTAAATGACGTAAAGAAGATACACAACAAGAATAGCTACAATACTACAATTTTAAGACACTGTTCTACTCGCTCAGCTATTTCTTATGCCTATCATAATTATTTAGAAATTGAACCACGCATTTAAACGTTTTGAATAGTAACACGTCAGCAACTTTAAAATAGTGTTTGTTGCAATGAGGTAAACGATCTTTTTATATTTCAGGTGCTCATGGGAATGTGTCTTTGGTAACCCACGGCGTTGCCTTCACTGCTACACTCTCTTTAGAAACAAAGTACGTATCCGAACAGAAGGCGATTTTTGACCACATCAAGGTCAATGAGGGAAACTGTTATGATTCCTCTACCGGAATATTCAAAGCTCATGCACGGGGGCTGTATTCCTTCTCTCTAACTGTATTGACGGGTGGACTTCCCCATTACGTTCATTTAATTATTATGAAAGACACGGAGGAGATTGGAAGGGTGTATTCGGGAGATGGAACAGGGTCAGTCATGGTTGTAACTGTGATGGACAAGGGTCAGGTGGTCTGTGTCAAAGAAAGACCTGGCATGTCAGAAACTGTCAACGGAGGCCAATGGTCAACATTCATGGGTCTATTGCTCGATCGATATGGTTAGATACAGTGTACGTGTATCAAGGTCTTAACATATAAATTGTGAAATCAGTTGTGTATAAATTTGTTTTACAGCTGATTGAGTTGGACCTTTTTACCTTATGTGCTAATATTCCTTAACTAATCATTTGCAATGTTTTTAATAAAATTTTTGATTGACTGTGTCTTTATTTATGTAATATAAACTGTGAAATTCTTGTAAAATGACGCAATTTTTTGTACCCATTGTAGTGAATTACCAATTGGTAATACAAATACCATTCTTGTTTATCATGTAATCAGAAACTTTCTTATTGTTTCTCATTTCTCGACATAAAGGTAAACAGACATCACCTTAATTATCGCGCCTTATTACTCCTACCGTCGTTGTTGCAGTGATATAATGATTACAATTTCTTCCGCGTATCTCCAGCGCCACCTCTGTCTGCAGATTATGCAGGCAGAGTTCCTACACTGAGCACATCAACGTATTCATGCAGACAGAAGAAGTAAATAAGAAGTACAATCGCATATCTTGGTTGATGTCGCATAAATGGGAACCATGTCTAGCATGTGGTAATACAGATTTATATTTTTCTGGTATATAGAGTATTACTAAGTACACAAGGATAGGAGCAGCGGAAATCGAGTGAAACTTCTTCCGGGTCAAGAAGAATACTGTACCTCACTGGCCGCAAGACACTCATCCACGTACATATGAATTATGATGCTGCCTTTGAGATATTCTTAGAACTTTTAATCTGGCAACAGCAGCAATGTATCGAATTCCTTGTATGTTCATGTAATTTTTAATTCTCTAATTCGATTTTGTGTCACAAAAACTACTAAGAATTTTATGAGGTACTGAATTATGCTATTACTATACTTTTACTGAAGGTTTCAAGAAAAAAAAAATTCTGTTGGTTATGAATAGTTATTATTAAAGTAAAATGTGACTTTAGGTGAGATAATGCAAACTATTATTATGAACTATATCAAATTCTGTATCTAAAAATGAAAGTCGCTGATTGGCTGGAAATAGATACCTTTAGAAATTAACATATTTTTGTCAGAAGAAGCTTACGTATGGGTAAATTGTACACGATAGTAGGCTTGAACATAAAACCACTTCCATTTTATCGTTGTCGCTGCACATATGTACTGGATGAAAGAGAGGAAATCTCACCGGGCCGGATTTTCATACTGGGCACCTAAGAGGGAACCTTTCTTAAGAATTATCGGCGCAGCATATCATTTTCGTTGTTCTAAATGTTTCCTATCTAATATATCATACATAAGATGGTGCCTTGCCTGTCTTATCAGGAAAGTATGGTGATAAGGTTATACATTAATATTTACGGTATATGGCGCTTGAATGATTTGTGTGAACTATAGCAACAAATTCACCCAGTGAAAAGTGAAGTGAATAAACTAGTTATACATCTCTCCGACGCGTTTTAATAGCGACGTAAGGTGAATGTGTTTATAACTTTAGGAATAACTTGTCTGTTGTGTAAGTTTTCGACGTTGTTATATTATAGTACCACAAGTAAGGAACACTAGATTTTAAAAACAGGTGTCCTGGAAGATCTTGATCAAAAGCTGCGAAATGTATTTTCACTGCAGCGCTATTAATAACACTTGTTCCCAAAATTATATATCCCGCGCACTGGATTATATACAAATACGATTAAAAATGATCGACTTTCAAAACTGGAATTATTTGATTGCAATTATTAAAAGTTAGGCAAGAGAAAAGTAGAGGTTTCACACTCAGATTTTGTCTAAAAATATTGTAGTTTTCCTATTTTGTTTCAACCGGTTATATCTAACCAGACAAAACCGGGCCTCTAAATTAGGTTTCATGATCACTATTCAATAAGATTTATAATTTGCTTCTGTACCCTGGCCATTAATCTTTTATCATTTTGTTTTGATTTTTCCAGCAACAATTTCTCAGTGTCACTGTCATGATGAGGATATAGTCATTTATTTCATTCCGTTAGATACATTTTGTTTAACATTGCTTCCTATTCACTGAAACTAATTTTTATTTATTTGTTAATAAAAAAACCCACCTCTGATTGATAAATTCGAATCATTTTAATATTGTGTATGAAAATAAAATGTGAGATAAGATTATAATCTGTATGATATTTAGGACCAAAGTTCGTGTCCTAAACAGAATTGTATGAACGTATTATGTATTCCTGGGTGGTGCTCACCAGAGTCATATGCGCGAACCCAAGTGAGGCACGTGTCAAAAGCAAACTGCATAAAAAGTTTAAAATGAGAAAATAAACAGGGTTAGTTCCACATGGGAATTCATAAGAATCATGCTTGCAGAGTATACATATGACCATCACAAGTGAAAATAAGATGTGAATGACGTGTATCACATGAGAATTTTACGCGTTGAAATTTGAATACGTGAAAGGAATTAATCACATGCGTCTCATTCATGAACTTCTACATATGTGTCTCATGAAAGAAGTTCTACATACATGTCCCATGGGTGAAGTTCTACATGTCTCGTGCGTGAAGTTCAGCATATGTGTCTCAAGCGTGAAGTTCTTCATATGTGTCTCATGCAAGAAGTTCTACATTTAGGCCTCGTGCGTGGCGAATATAATCATATAATACTATCCTGTTTTTAATTGCTAAGAAATTGGTCCATGTCCAGATTAATACACTGATTTTTACCACACAAGAATGAAAAAGAGATTACATTTTCTTGAAACTAATACTAATCGTCAGAAAATGGGCTGGTCGTCCTGACTAGTTTTGGAGATTCCACTGGCTTTCAATAAAAGAAAGTACTAGCCTCAGTTTGTGGAGTCAGCGTTTAGCAACCATGAATTTCTGTCTCTGTCTCTCTGTCTCCCTACGCATTCTGAGCTATGAAAAATCTGAACCAACCTTTACAGTTAAGACTTTAGAAGAGATCGCAACTAACCAGGTAAATCACTCAATTGAAAAATACCAAAACTGAGATGAACACACCATTATTAGCATGTTAGTGTCATTCAGATCGAGGACATTAATTTTATATTTGTACCGTTTTATAAAGACGTAATTTCAGTTTGTTTTGAAAATACCACAAACATCGGATGACAAATAATAAATTTAACCCGACTTGAATGAATACATGTTGTATAAGACAACTGTTCTGATTTTCTACTAACAGTTAAGTGCGTGGCAGGAACACATAGAAGGCTGTTGTCTCAGGCGTAATTGAGCAGTATTTCACACATAATGAAGTTCGAGGTTCTTGTGGAATGGTGAATAAACAACTTATTGACTGAAGGTCTATGGGTGGGGTTTGACGACATGAAAGTTGCCATAGGTTACATGGCAATTTACTGGTTTGCAATGAAAACGAATGTGGTATTACCTACTTTACGTGTGAGCTATTAAACATGACATTTGATTGGTTGAAAATGTGTAGTAATAACCTAAATCATGATAACCGGCTGCTTCTAGTGTAAATACGGCTTCAGTTTTTCTGCAACCTTGAGAACATTTATTGTATCACATAAGCGATTGTTTATGACACCGATCACGCTGATCTGCTTAGATCGGTATAAATAAGCACACATCACTCCCTCTCTGAGGGAATTTTGACGCGACAACTGTAAGAAAAATTTCATTGGATTGGCAATGACCTCAGTCACACTTTTGGTTTTACTTGCCATTTCTGCAAGTGTTAGAACGGCCATCTTGGAAGACGTAGGTCGGGCAGATCTGGAAGTTGTTCGTGTTCGACTAGAGGAAGAGAAAGCCAAGCGACTTCTTTTACAGAATGACGTTGAGGTGCTTATGCTGCAAGTTGAAGAATTGAAAAGAAAATGTGATCAGAGGGACAAGCAGGGTACATAATTCTCTCTATACATATTCATTTGTTTATTGTCTTTCAAAAAATCTCCATTCCTGTATGGTTTTATATTTCTGTATTTATAGGTTACTGCATCTGTATGGGAAAATATGAACGAGTTTTTCAGATGGTTATACTGCACGACCTTGAGAATGCAGTATATCCATCCGACAAAACGAGTTCATATTTTTCCATACAAATGCAGTAACCTTTTTATTATATGCTCATTTTCTTATTCTACCCAAGGCTTAAATATATAAACAAAAA
>JAECUM010048641.1:0-24525 GCA_016617855.1 Megalonaias nervosa
TATATATATATATATATATATATATATATATATATATATATATATATATATATATATATATAAAACTAATTTTCCATTCTTGTCTGCGTCTGCATTTTTGCATACTCTGAGGAACTATCATTCTGAACATTGGCTCTGTCTAGCTCATCATATGCGCTTTCCGGTCTTGGACTCGCAGCAGATGCAGATCTCCGCCTAAGTGAAAAGAAACCGAAAAGTCTGATTTGAAACAATGCATACAAACAAAAACAAAAGCAATATGAAAACTATGTTTTATACAATTCACAAGGTCCTTGTTCTAGCAAATAGATAATAAAAAGTAGCCTTATTTACACTTATATTTCGTTTGATGTAGTACTTTGATAATAGAAACATTTATTTACGGGTGAAATTCTCAAATATAACTTTTGAGACAAGGTTAATGAATGGAATTATTTACGAGGTTCATAATTTGATTTTCGGAAATTAGAGTATGAAGTAAACACAAATAGCTGAGTTTTTCCTTCCGTTATATCATTTATTTATTTAATGCAATATTAAAATATAATTTTATTTGGACCGATCATTAAAATATAACATTAAAACTTTATTAATAGATTTGTACACGTACATGCGAATTCTCATCAGGAAATATCCTACGGCAATCCCAGTCAGTAGTGCAGACATGAATGTACCAACGATGATCCCGATAATTTGAGGACTAAATGCACTTCCGTCAGTATTTTCTTTTAAAGCCAACTCTGTAGTGATCGAAATAAAACATTAAAAATATAAGGGCTTTACATTAAAGAAAGCTTTGAAAGTAAATACGTTTCTTGCCCAATAATGCGCCTTTCTTATTGTAGTCAAATATAATGGCAACATTCGTTTAAATTGGACACAATCTCCCACAACTCGTTTATAATCTCTATCATAGTCATAATATCCAGTAGATGGCACAAAATTACCAATTAATTTACAGAAACAGATGACGAAGGGTAAACGCTGACATCGTAAACAGAATATATAAGGTAAGAAAAGAATAAGGAATCAATGTTTCTAGCGGAGCGAAAGAAGGTGCATTAATACAAATACAACATCTCGTTGTGCGGTATAATTAATAGGTTGTTTTTAATGTCTTTCATTTTAGGATAGCAGCTAATATATGGTATATGATCTTTTACACGAGTGCTCATTCTGGATTTATGCATGCAATTATATTCCACCTCAGCGGGCAAAATAATCGCATTATTGAACGAGTGTCACAAAGTGGAATTAGATAGTTTTGCACATTGTGTTGTTATATCCTGATAAACAATCATTCATGCATGTTCCATTTATGTCCGGACATGGTGAATTATAATTACAATGACTTCATATTTTGCCGCAGTTTAGTCCAAACATTTTCGTTGAGCATTTTCCAAAATTAAGTCAGATATAAACTAAATACTATAATATAATTGAGCCGTTCTATTTCTTACCGAGATACAATTCAGTCCTGAAACTTATCGTGGTTAGCTAATGCCTCAAAATGGGAACGGTTCATCCCGATCATAAATAACTGGTTTTGTGATTATAGCTAAAATCATAAAGATGAATTTAAATTAAACGAAGATTTTACAAATATGAATATATCTGAATGTACGCATTGTTTGTGCTGTTTGTTTAGTCTACAAAGAGATACTCAAAATATCAAAATGCATCGGTATCGAAAGTATGACTACCTTAAAAGTAAATTGTATTGTGTTATCCCTACACATGTTTGCTGTGGAAAATAGCCAGTTTCAAATTGATCCACTTAATATATTATACCATATCCCTATTCGTTTATGCAGCGAGCAAGACAAATCTTAGCGGGGTACCAAAGAAAGAAAGAAAAAAAGATAGAAAGAAAGAAAGAAAGATAGATAGATAGATAGATAGATAGATAGATAGATAGATAGATAGATAGATAGATAGATAGAAGGGTTTTGTTGACTTGTTAGCAACATCCAAGTATGTATGTTTGGATGTACATACTACTACGTGACAAATAATTTCCTGAAACACTAATTGTTTAAGCATTTATCAATTAAAGTTAAATGCGCATTTTATTTGGAAGTGCAACTTTGCAAGATATTAATTTCACAATTACTTGTCTACCCGTAAATTTAGAAACAAGGGGAATTGCTCGTCTTAACAAGCATCCCGGATATTCTAACTATAACATTATTATCAAAAATGTCTATTGCAAGCTTGGACGTATTTCCTAGTGGGGTACCAAAGATAGATAGATAGATAGACAGATAGAACGAGAGACACAGAGACAGACAGATAAATAGACAGAGAGAGAGAGAGAGAGAGAGAGTGAGAATAAAGGGTTGTTTTTGTTTTGACTCGTTAACAATATCCAAGTATGTCTGTTGGGATGTACATACTACCTGTTTTGCAGTTTCCTCCAGTAAAGCCAAGTTCACATCCCAACACACATGTGCCATCGTCATGTTCACAAAACGTATCGTTCAAACAAAACCCGCATTTCTGATTGCAGTTATAGCCATAAAAACCATCTACGCATTCTGCAAAATTAAATATATAACAAATGCGATAAGGATTGTTGATTGGATTAAAGAATATATAATATATTAAATTTCTTTGTTTAAAGAGAGATAGACCTTAAATGTAGACTCAAATTATTCCCAGAAATTACTTCCAGGTCTGTTTGGGCAAGTACGTTTCCTCTTTATTTTCAACATACTCTGAGATTAGACTGAGGAGAGATGATATATTTGTAAGTTTACTTGCCGCTTTTCTAAAACTGAAACAAAGAATTCTATGTGTATTTGAATGTAAACAAATCTGATGCGACACTGACGAAAAGGGCAAAACAATCAGATGAAAATATGTACCAATTTGTTTCAAAAAGACCCTCAAATTATCATCTTACTCGTGTTAAACATTTCCGACATGTGTCCTGGGGAACACCATTTCATACAAGTTCCATTAACACGATGACAACTAGAATGAAGTGCATAATGACAGCAGCGTTGATCACATTGGAAACGAAAATATCCAGACTGACACTTTGAAGAATATAGATTATAGACAGAGTAATATGCATTCTAAATTCTTTTTTTTCCCTATAAATCAATAGTGTGCAAATATTATACTGAAATATCTGCATACTACTGTAGTAGTTTTTGAATCTATGTACACCTCAGCCTATCGGCGTGATGTAAATTTTGAAATATGCATGATGTCTGTCAAACCTATTACCAATAAACCGGTGTGCCTCATAATTGAAAACTTTTTAAATACATTCAACCTAATTAGATATAATGTCTAATCGTATTTTATTGATCTTGTATAAAAAGAATGGCGAATTCAGCTGTTTTGGTTTTTAACTCATATTAATTTGGGTTACATGGCAAAAACATCTCAAAATGCTTCAGTTTTGAGTTAAAGAAAAGGGTCAAATAATATGGCGAGGGACTAAATCAGCTTTACCCCCTGAGCCCTACTGGGGGTTACATTATGCAGATCAATTGCCAACATATTACGCTTCCACTTTCTCACCACATCTACCATATGATACAAAGTAATATTTCTGATCTTGATTAATATCATATTTCCAGCATCATCGTTACTAAAGCTAACATTTTGGCTCATCGTGTATTGAAAAAAATCTGCCAAAATATATTTGATTTCAAACGGGTCGTTTAAAAATAAGTTTTTAATTAGATCAGAAATTGACAACAGTGAGGAAATATTGGTTGGAAGAGAATTTGACATGAACTAAAATATAATATGAAGAAAGATAACTTATCTAAAACATTTTGTGGTTTTAATTTAGAGTTGTTAACATACTGTATTTATAGTTGTGGAATATAACGCATGGTTTTCATAATGCCTTTCATTTTGCTTTATTGATTTTCGTTTCTGCCAATTTCCATTTTCGAACCTTCCAAATATATATTATTTGTTTTGCTAAAGAATAATCACCACTGAGGTTCATCAGGGATGGAACATCAGAATGAACAATTACAAACTAACTCCACCAGTAGGATTAGCCAACTACCGAACAAAGCCTCAACAGATTTTTTTATGATCTCATTAATAAAACTTATAAATTTTACAATCGGGCCGACAGTATGAACATAATACTCGTTGCTTTAGATTAAATAACTGCATCAGACAACAATAGGTAAACTTATCTAGCAAATTATATAATCTGTTCCTACCAGAATTTTGTCTTCTTCATCTGATAAAGTCAAACATAACTAACCGCTGATGACCTTCAATGATGATGGGTTGATGTTCCCTACCAAATACGCAAAGGATGGAGAGACATACTGGACAAAGCTGTTTTCTTTGTGTACAACTATAAGAAACATTATACGCATATCAACAGCGAGGCGTATTGTTATGTATATTTAATTTGCATTGTTTGTTAGTTCGTTTTTTTTTAATTGTTTTTTATTTCATTATATTCTTTTAATAATGTAACATTATACGTTGGACTGGACCTTGTCTAAAATCATGTTCCTTTTTTTTTTACCAGACCTGAATCATTGATTTTGGTTTCGAAAACAACATGGTTATCTCAATCTGAGTCTGGAAATTAGGACATTCCCCATGAATTCCGGGTCTTCCTGTTGTTAACTACATTTTATGTTATAATTTTAATAATAGAGTTCTAATTATAAATAATGCTTTTATCTTGAAAACATCTGCAATCCTCCAGAATGATATTTTCCACTACGTAATAGCTTTTTCTTAGAAAATGCTAATTGTGACTGGATGTCAGGTAGAGGAGTATATAATCTTGTTTGTCTATATATTAATTATTAATGATTTTAGATCTTAGCAGAATCAATTGTATTAATGTTGTGCCCAGAAATTCATTTGGGCCGAATATATTTCTTGAAATCATTTAATTCAAGTGATTCTTCTCTGGAAATTCAACGTACTCTTCAAAACAACATAGACTGTTGGCACAGCACCACTACATAGGCCACTGCCGGCATATCAACACTTCCATCATATAATTTAATTTGGATTTCCACTAAAGCTTATTCAGAACTTAATTATAGGGACTTGTATCTGGAATTCTAGGATTTCTTGGGATTTAATTTTTCACAAAGCTTGTTGCTTCTCACATTTTACTATTACTTGTTTCAAGAAGATCAAGTCGTGAAAGAAAATTGGGCGCTCATCCTTGGGTACTAATTTCTCTAAAATATTTCAGAAATTTAAATTCACATTGATTTCGAACTTTCTAAGTCTCAGGTATTATTTAACATTTTAGAAATCCTTAATGAAACCAACAAGCTTTTACAATGTCATCTTAAGTGGATACCTTTGTTTTAGATCCTACTCAGGAAGAGCTGACTCCTTGAAAAATGAATTCCTCAGCTTGCAAGGAAATATGATCTGTCTGAGGCGATGGCTACTTTAACGAAGCAATAAATAAAAATATACTGGTCAAATATTGGGTATAAAAGACATCACCACGACACGGGCCACCCAGGTTCATCAACACGTTCAGCTTTGGATTTAATTGGGATTTCTACTTAAGTTTATTCCGAAATGTACCCATTATGACTTGTGTCTGTACGTCTATGATAATTTGGGATTTAATTCCCAATAACGCAGATTCTTTTTTTAAAATACATTTTCATGTTGTATCCTATGGATATACATTATTTGTTGAATTTTAGCTTGCTTATTGCTTCTCACTTTTCTATTACTTATCTTAAGACCACAGAGTAGTAATAATATATATCCCACACATGCTTTACTAAGACTACTGCCAGAACGATAAACATGTCTAAGGAGTGCTAATGGAACGTTACAATGGAAAATTAGAAACAATGAAATTGAACTGGAACAGCATTTTGACAATCTCAAATTCGAATATGTAAACCACAGAATATATAGTATGCACTTCGTGAAAAGATGCTAAATGGATTGCAGTAATTGCAATTGCCATATAATGGGTTTGAGTCGAGGAGAAGATTACAATATCCTGCCAGTTCTTCAATAGGCCAGACGGTACGTAAACATACGAACAAAATTGTTTGCAATGCAATTGTTTGGACATATAATTACTTTAACATCAATAAATAACGAGGATTAAGACTTGTCCCATCCTTTTCATGCGCAGATGCCAAGTACTAAAGATGAACAGATTTACATGGTTGTCAACGTTTCAAAGTTAAGCTCGAATTTCATTCATTTGGTACTATGCAACTTTATAGCAATGGTAAATAAAATAGATAACCATAATGTTCACAGATCAGCTTTTCTATTTTGTCATCGCTTCTAACCATGCATCTGGGTTCTAAGGATGGGATTTTATTGAGTGCACTCACTAAATAATTGCCACGTATGTTACAGGAAAAAAAAAAAACGTTTCCAAAAAGAGTTCGCTATCAATCTAGTTCGACTCGTTCTGTTTGTAACTTGTTCATTCTATTTTGGCTAGAAATGTGAGTATTAGTAGGATTATGCCTCAATTTCCTGTCTTCATTTTTTCACAGGTAATGATAATTAATGAGCTCGCAGTTACCTTTTGTTCAAATGATTTGTCAAGCAAGTCGATGAGCGGAGACATTCAATAATCTGGTGAAAGAAAGTTTTGATACGTTTTGTTTCCAAGGAAGACAAAGGAAATTTTCATTTATATCTTTATGCAACACTTTTAATATGTTTTTGTCTGAGATGGGGGTCCATACGTCTTCCAGATATTCTTTCAACTATTCTTCTTGGCCCGTCATCAAATATTTGTCGTGTTGCAGTTGACTAGGATGATCTACTTGACAATCAAACAGTATTATCTTGTCAAGTGTGTGATTCTTTCAGCTAAGTGTCGAGCAAAACAGTTGACTAAGCGTTGCTCTTGTTCTGGTCATCATGACTACATTTTTCTTCTTGCACATTTGAGGACTATAAATTCTGTTCTGTATGCAATTTTCAACCTCTTTGATTACGTCCATGACTTTATGTTCCATATCTTTCTTTTCTTATTTTCCACTACATATATGCGATTAAGACTATCATGGATAGCAAACATTCTCTTCGCCTATTTCCACTGGGTTTTTTCAGTCTTTTTAATAGTCTATGGATCACTTTCTCTCATACTTTTGATGGTCGGAGTATTGTCTAGTTCTGCACAGCAAGGGCGGTATGCTGTACCCACGAGGTCTGTATTAACGTAGATTTCACACGACGTTGGCATGATTTTATAGGGATAAAATATACTTCGTTGTTAATATGGTCCAGGATAAAATATTATCCCCAGTTCTTTCTTTCAAGGTACCAAATATTTACATTTCCCAAACGCAAAACCAAGTTCATGTTTTCTTTCTTTTCACCAGACTTACACGTTGTCTTTTGACATATGCAGTTTTATGTTGTTTCTGTCAGATCCTAGAATATTAGTATTATAGCGTTATTATTATTATTATTATTATTATTATTATTATTATTATTATTATTATTATTGTTGTTGTTGTTGCTATTATTATTATTATTATTATTATTATTATTATTATTATTATTATTATTATTATTTATGGTTTGTAGCTACCCTGTATTAAGAAAGTTATTAGATGGGAAGCATCCCTCTCTTTCTATCTATTTCACAAATACACATACACATTAACAGACAGACATTTATACTCATGTATCATATGAAATGCTTTAGATTTAAATCATAACGGCCAACTTTAAGATCTCTCTCTCTCTCTCTCTCTCTCTCTCTCTCTCTCTCTCTCTCTCTCTCTCTCTCTCTCTCTCGCAAAACAAAATACTGAACTTATGTTGAGGTGCAAACTTCCATTGTCCCGGTCGACACAATCTCGAACCAATTACATTTCCCTCCCAAAATAGTACCAATACCTTACAAAGAGATTGAATCGGGCTTGACTTTGCCCCCACCAAATCAGAGTCAACAGACCAATTCCTGAAGCGTATGAGGTAATACAGCATCCCAGTTCCAGAACAGACTTTCGCCTTATGATAACTGTCGCAAAACGTATCTTCAAAATGGCTGCCTACATTTTTTTCCGATGGTCGCAATAACAATAATAATAACAAAAGAAAATAACTATAAGTATGATGATGATGAGGATCATGATAACAAGTTGAAAGAATCACAGTTGTCTTTAAACTGCCGAGTCAGAAACGTTAGTTTACCTGCTATACCAAGAGATAGATAATAATTATCTAAATCAATGCACAGGCTAAATATATCTACCAACCGATGGAGCAGTTTTCGTCCTGCCATCCCGGCTGACAACCAAGGGTACAAGCTCCAGTTGATCTATTACAAGATCGGTCACCAGCACAATGTCCGCAGTGTTCACTACAGCTGACGCCATAAAGACCTGTTAAACATCCAACAGTACACATCCCGTTGGAGATACCACATCCTGTTGCATTAAGGCAGTTTGTGCAGTTATTTTCGCATAAATGACCCCATTTTCCGCGAAAACACTCAATACAATGTCCATCACTTTGATTGCATGTGTTGCCTATGCAGTTTGTGTCACACGTATTATTGCAGGAGTATCCCCACCATCCGGTTTTACAACTTCCGGGACATTTGGCATGTATTTTATTTTCTATGTTGATGGGTCCATCGCAGTAGCAATAAGTGTCACATGTCCATCCACATACATTATTCTGGCAGTCTGCAAGGAACAATTTTAACATGTAAGCAGACAAAATATTCAAACTTGACTATCCGATAAACATAAATCATCTGAACCAATACATCATTTCATTGATTGAAATATTCATCTGAGTTTGTCCACGTTTTACCTACTCAGATGAGCAATAATTTCTAATGGTTTTCTAGCATCATATTAATGAACAGTTATGACTTGAAGAATTACAAATACATTTCATAAAGAGGAGTCGAGCGGGAAAATTGTTTGCTTCGTGAAGAAGAGTAATAATATAGAGAAAATTTCAAAAATGTACTTCCATCTCATTAAATGTTTACAAAGCAAGTTACCTACTTCATCGTGAAAGACAATGGGAAAATACATTACAGACCCCCCTCCCCCCCCCGGGACGATATAGGGACAAAATTTATAGGGACAAATGGTTGGGACTATATAGGGTCAAAAGGTTGGGACTATTTAGGGGGAATAGGAATGGAACAGGTGGGGCGACGTCACAGTACTGTATACTGGCAACAATGCTGCAAGTGGCTGACCTCAATCGGGTGAAACACTGGCAACAATGTTGCAAGGGTTTGACCTGAATACGCTCGGCTACTCTAGGTAGGGATAAATACAATAGAGACAGAGACATAGAAACATGGTTAGAGACATAGACATAAACAACACAACCATAGATTGATGAACATAACTTTATCATATTTAAATTATACATAGACTAAAAAAAACTTTAGGCAAGAAAGAGTAAATCTTTTCGAGGCATATGAGTGGTCCTGAAAAGGGTCTTCAGGTTCTTCTAGTTTCTTCAGTTCTTCCACCAGCTTCTCAATGTCTCTATAATTCCTTTCTTCTTCTTCTTCTTTTCCTTCTCTGTCTTCCAGTCGGGATGTGCAATAGATCTAAAATTTTTCCTGTGCCTTCATACGGTTGTTGTTCAGTCTCTGAAAGTCCTCTTTTTTCTTTCTGTTTTCTTTGTCCTTTCTCTCTTTTGCCCAGGTCTCTTTTATTTTCTTCACCTCTTCTTCCATTACCTTTCTCATCATGTCTTCAGCTTTTTTTAATTGCTTTAATCCCCACTGGACAAAAGACCACTCTGTTAAATTGGCTAGGTCTTGTAGAAAGCACCTCACTTGGATGAGATTATCAAAGACCTACTTCAATGTCCCCACTCTCACATATTTAGGATGGATGAATCCTCCTAATTTCTCTACTGCCTCGTCTATCATGCCTTGCATGAGATCCCTGGCTACTTTGAGGCTGGTGACTTGATCTGTCACAAGGTCTTTGGTAACTGGATATCTCCATTCTTTTTCAAGTCTTTCCACCACGTAGGCTGCATCAGCCATCCAGTACCAACTGTCTTTTAATCCTTTGAACAAATCCATATTGTTTTGACTAGTCAACGCTAGGTAGCCAGACTGTCGACCGCTCCGCATTATATATGTGAAGCACGGACGTGAAGGAAAACATCTCTTACACTCACTTCATATATTATATACTATCCACACAGAAGGGAAGAGAAGAAAACTACACCCATATCTACTATCCACATAAACGTAAGCGAACGCAAACAAACACGTATTCTACAATCCACACAGAAGGGAAGAGAAGAAAAAGACACCCATATCTACTATCCCCACAAACGCACGCGAACGCACACAAACACACATTCAACTATCCACACAGACGGGAAGAGAAGAAAAGACCACAAACTCTACTATCCACACAAACGTACGCGAACGCATAAAACACATACTCTACTATCCACACAAACGAAAGCGAACGCGTAAATTACTCTACTATCCACACAAACACACGCGAACGAATAAAACACACACTCTACTATCCACACATACGTACGCCATCGCATATAAATACACACTATACTATCCACACAAACGGACGCGAACGCATAAAACACACATTCTACTATCCACAGAAACGTACGCGAACGTATACAACACACACTCTACTATCCGCACAAGCGTACGCGAAAGCACACAAACACACCATATCTACTATCCACACAAACGTACGCGAACGCATATAAACGTACACACATACACACATACCACTAAAAGAATGAGTGTTTATAATCACATTGCTCCACATTCACACAAATTGGCAACTTGAATAGCCTCTCTTTTCTAGAGATATTGTAAGCCCTGAGAAGGGCTGTTTTTTCTAACTTCAAATACACCTAGTTAATGCTGGCACCTCCCAGGCCAGTCCCCACATACGCAACATCTGCTCCAGCCCTGCTCCCAATTTAAGGTTGTAGCTGGTAGCGCAGAGGGAGGTTGACTGGCTTCACTCTCCCAGTCTTCACTTTCAGGCATGGTGAAGACTTCCCTCTGTCTTCTTCTATTTTGTAGCCGGTGATGTTAATGAGGCCTCTGCGGCTCTACTGGCACTGGTACTGATGGCTGTGGCTGACGTCGTTGTGGTACTGGTATTGGTTGTGGAGGTGTCCTCGCCTCAGGTTTCACATTACACACAGGACTTAGCATGAGGTGAGGAAGGATCCTTTCCTCCTTCTTTTCCTTTTCATCTCCTCCTCTTCTTCAAGCCTGCCAGTATCCGCTATGGCCTCCATGGCCAGTTCGTCCAGGAGGCATCTGGCATACTCCAGGTGCATTTGGAGCTCCAGTAATTTGGCAATTGTATTCCTCATGTTTGACAGGTCAACGTTGGGTAGCCTGACTGACGATCGCTCCGATTTATATCCCTGGACCACGAACGTGAAGGAAAACATCCCCTAACACCAAAACTTACAATACCACTATTACCATCCCATGGAAGGCGCGGACCTAAAAGAAACAATCAATTGAATTTTTTTACTTACAAACACAGACACACACTATCTGACAAGACAGAGACAGGAAGTGTGGATTTCTACTGACAAAAGAAACGAAGTGCTTATAGACACACTTCTATTTTTTAAAACATAAACACAGAAATTGTTTGGAAATTCGATTAGTATCTCTTTTCGAGAGTATTGGGGTAGCCCTGAAAAGGGCTGTTGTGTTGACGGGGAGTGATGGCAATCTTTTATTGTCTAAGATTGCGTCCCCGTCTGCCGGTAGGCTTTCCTACAGGACACAGCCTGCTTCTGCGCAGAGAGAAGGAGAACTCCTTGGTGTCTACTCGGTCGTCGACAAAACATCTGTCTGGTGTTCCTGCTGCTGTTGCTGCTGCTGTTGCTGCTGCTGTTGTTGGTGCTGTTCTCTCTACTGCTTCTGAAGTCTGTACTTCTCTGTCCACTCTTCTTGTTCTTTCTTGATTTCTCTCTGAAGAGTTCTTCTATCAGGTCTTCGGTCACTTTCAACATCCTGCCGTTCTCCATCTCTTCAGGCTTCGGTATCAGGTTATGCCTGACAGGATGTAAATTCACATAAGCTTCGTTTAGTTTGGCTAGTCTTGAAGGCATCTTTGTAAGTTGACGAGTCAACAATGGATGGCCAGACTGGAGACTACCTCGCTTTATATGGTTCAAACGCGGACGCGATAGAAAAAATCCCTACTGGGTTTTTGTTGGGTCGAAACGTTATGATAGTTAATGTCATGGTGAGGGATAGAGAGAGAAGTCAAAGAGCATATATTCACTGTGGGTTTTTTGAAAACAAACGACAGACACTTTTTTCAAAACACATTTTAATTCAAACAAACAACTAACAATTAACATTTACCAATAATATCAAACTATTTTGACAAGGTTGACAACGTTTTGAAGTCAAGTTAAATTTCCACTGATTGAAGTCATGAGGCCATTGATGGACACTACGTTCCCTAGCTAAAGACCAAATATAGCCATAACGGTCACAAAACCATCGATCTACTTTCTCATCGTTTGCAGAAAAGTTACGATCAAAATCGGCTTGCCATTGATGATCGATGCCCTCCACTCGGGTGCGACTTCTGGACAATTTTGGTCGAATGGGTTTGTGTAAGGTGTATGTGGCTTTTTCTTGTAACCATCGTTGAACTTGAGGCAAACGCACAATTTTCAGTCAAGTTTTGGCAGCGCGATCCAATTTCTGAACTCCTCCATAACCTGCAGGATGGAATGGATCGTAGTAAATGCTGGCTAACAACTTCTTCATTTTTTAATAAGTTATCCACTCTTTGCTCATGATACTCTGGATGGGACGAAGGAGTGGTTTAGAAACGTCTTTACGTGTCCAGTGTGCCACGGGAGTAGAAGTCAAAGGTAGTTTTGGTGATGGTGGTGGTGGTGGTGGCGGTAATGGGATGGCATTGGTCTTCTTTTCATTTTCCACTTCTGGTTTCCATTCTTTTTTTGACTTCTGTCGAAGGAGGAGTGGACATCATCTATATAACTCAAGCTTTAAGTTCTTCTCATTGGGTTGTAGGGGCTGGGATCAACAAGGACGCTGCAATCTTACTAGGAATGGGAGCTGATGGCGGTGTTTGAAAGACTTCTCGTACCTCTTCTTCCTCACGCATCTATGCGGCTGCGTCTGTCTTGACCGCTGGGGGTAGTGGTGGTGGTGGAGGTGATGGGCTTTTCATCAGGGCCTTAAAATCTTTCAGAGTTGGTAGAGCTGTTTCGTCTAAAGCTTTCTGGTGAAAGAGTTGACCGTACCGTTACGATTTTTCCGTTTCTGACAAATCGCTGCAATCCATCAACAATTGTAATTCGTGTTGTAACTGGGACATCTCGGTCAAATGAGGGTTGGGAGGTAAATGTGGGGTCCGTTGTTCTTGCCAACGATGGTATTCCATCCATTGTTTCTAAGGTACTAAAGTCAGTGTTCGTCCTTCCATCGGATTTCAATGGTCACATCTGAGATCTTTGGAATGGAGGGTCCTCCTTTTATCTTCTTGGACCTTTTTATCTTTGACCTATTCCTTGTGAAGCAGCTCCCTGCATGAGTCCCATAGTCGTTGTTCCCAATACTCCCTTCAGCTTGTGAATGATGCTTTTCAGTAAATGACGTGCTGTCACCGTAAACCATCGTAAGACTTCTTTGAGACTGGCTTCTAAGACACGAGCGCGTATTTGTGGATATTTTTCGCAACTGATGCCGTACAAGGCAAAAATCAGTTTGACGGGAAGATGAGACTGAAGAGACCTCATGTTGATGATGTGTAAGACAGACCCAAATTGACCGAGGTTTTTATAGACTTTTTTGGTTCTTGTTAAGTCGACGACGGGGACGTGTACACAACAGGCCCTCCGTCTTGGCATCAGTGGTAAACAGAGGGGTACGAAATCGACACTACTCGGGGATGGTGGGTTTTAAATATACGAGTAAATAGGCGTGTGGAGTGTGAGTGGCATCTTCGTACGCATGAGTCAGCCAAGGCGTTCCTAACTGTTTGGCTAAGAGTTGAACTTGCGATTTATCTCTAGGGCTTTTAAACTAGACCACGTAATGAGCATTGAGATTGATGGTGTGATGGGCTTTACTTTGTTGAAATATATTTTGGGTGATGTAAATGACACTGGCATTACAATGATGCCCTTTGCTCGTAAACCAGTTTAATTTCTTCTTCGTCTTCTCCTAATATGTCGTCGTAGATGACCAGATGTGTTTGACTAGGGTGAGACACGATAACGTCGTCTTCGCCAGGAATACCTTCCACAAACACGATGGAATCGCCTTGATGTTCTCACCGAAGGCTGTACGGCGATTGCCATTCTTTGTATCACCACACGATTCGTTGAGGTGGACGATCAATAAAATTATTTTATGTTCGATCAAACGTTTGACAAATTCGGTTTTGCCTGAACCGCTGGGTCCGGCAATTAACATGTTAAAGGGATGCCGAAGATACAAGGCCTCCCAACTAGCAAGATCCAAGTCTTCGTCGATGACTTTGAAAGTGGAGGAAGGGGGAGAAGAGACAGGAGAGGTAGCAATAGTAGTGCAGGCAATGTCACTTTAGACACGAGGACAGACAAGACAAGAGTTTTTATACTCTTTTCAGGACACTTTTTTGCAATCTTTAAGTGTGAACAGCACGAAAGACAAAAATGCATAAAAGCCAAAAGGTTAAGTACATGAATAAAAGACACATCAAAACGATCGTAGTGGAATATTAACAAGTCTCTGTACAACGTTTTTGGTGACAAGATGGGGTGTCGTAGGGACAGTGTGTAATGTTCTTAGAGTCTCTACACTGGATAAAGTGATACAAGTGTCTTTCCGGAATGGCCTTTCGAGGATGTCGATGACGGTCCTGTCTTGAAGGGAATGGTTTTCCTCGGTGACGGGTTCTTCTTCTTCTGGTACTGTCACTAACACGTGTTTAAATGTTACCTTTTTCACTGAATGTTGGAATTTAGGATGACAAATCTTTGGCATAGCGTGCCACTTCTTTTCTCCGAGCCTCGAAGCCCAAACTTTTCTAGTCACGTGCATCTTTCCAGTGAGGGTATAAGTCACAAGCTATACACACATCGTCATACACATTTTCAGTACCTAAAAGTTAACCAACGTTGTTTTCCCGTAGAGGTCGAGAAGCATCGAGATGAAAGCGCAAAGCTTTTAACAGAATGAGTCTCTCGTGTACTTTAAAGGGACCACTTTCATGCTTTTTGAGTGGTATGTACTGTTTGTAAAGAGTCTACAAGGAATTGTCTGGTAAACGAAATCCCAGAAAGCAAGTCACTAAGACACACTCCACACGTCGACCCTAATTCAATGGACACAGCTCTCGTAAAATGCGATCCTTCCGCGGAATCTGTTGTATCACAAATGATAAAGGTCGTAGCATGGTAGCCAGTTTTTATACCCTCTTTTTGGTCGGAGGTAATAAGTGTACCTTTTGCACACAGCTAATCGTACTCCAGTAGCGAATCCAAAGTTTTTGGTCACTAGTTCACACACTACACACCGCACAGAATTTTCCTCTATAGACAAAATTTGGTAGCGCAAAAGATTTTGTTAATCCTCTAACTCTTTCTCTGGGATTCGTTTTAGTATGGTCAGCTTGTAAGTAGAATGATGAGTAGCAAACCAAAGTCTTCTGGTCCTCTTCCAGTTGAACAATGTCTGACCACTGGAACGATTTCACATGAACCAATCCTCTTATCGCATTCAGGTACCAGTGGTTCAAACATTGATGAGGTAACGGATGCAATTGTTCTTCGTGTTTCACTTGTATTTTGACTATCTCTCGGTAAATGCGTTCTCTCAATTTCACAGGCAAACCACGAATGATCTCTTGTAAGGTATTCATGACCAAGTCAGTCAAAAACTTCTCCTAGAGCGAAAGTGATGGACGTAGAAAGCAATTTCTGACCACTGTCATTCCAGGAAACGGTCAAGAATGTCATTAAAATCTTCTAATGTAAACGGTCTAAAGCGTAATATTCAGATGAACGCACACTTGATCCAGAGAAATCTGATTTGTTTGTTGACTTTTGTCAATTTGCTCTTGTGAATTTCTCGACATAAAAGTTCCTTAGTCACCAATTGAGATTTTGCTATGACAAATCCCTGCCAAACGTCCTTGTAGATCTTCTCTTGCAATTCGTTTGGTAACCTTTGAATATTATTTTTTAAATGGGGTTTAAATACTTGTCTAGGTGTTGTCCAAGGTTTGACTCCTAGCCAAGCTGGTTTCTTAAACGACACGGTATGCCACTTTAATGACAAGGTTCCACTAAAGGTAGGTAGTGACAATACGGAGACTATCGACCATTTCCAGGGTAAGAGAAATCTTTCTGTTCCCACTCGTGAAGTGACACACCGCAAATGAAGCACTTGACTTTATCCCCTTCGCCCAAGTAGATAAACACTGCTCTGGCTAATTCTTCAGGGGTAGGTCCTCCCAGATATTTAAGCCATTTTCCTCGGAAGGTTTGGAATCGACTTTCAAAGTCGCA
The DNA here is from genome assembly GCA_016617855.1 of Megalonaias nervosa. Classification (NCBI taxonomy): domain Eukaryota; kingdom Metazoa; phylum Mollusca; class Bivalvia; order Unionida; family Unionidae; genus Megalonaias; species Megalonaias nervosa. Next base: position 16,507 of record JAECUM010048641.1, read on the forward strand.
GTATTCAGGCAAATGCACAGGGAACGAATATTCGTCTTTCACAGGTTCATGTCGATAAGGGTACGGTGAAATCCGCAGGAGTTTGCTTAGTTTTGGACGGCATCCGTCGGGTGGTAGCCGCATGGTTTCATGATGACATCCACCATGAAAACCAGTAAACTTTAAAGATGTACGATGACTAGTGGCATGGCTTTCGCATCCGCCAGGTCTGACACGCACAGCATCACTTTCCATGGTAGGTACAGTCATAGCAAAGTTCCCATGATGTGGTATTGAATCACTGAGGTCACAGCGTACGGCATCCCTGTCATCGCAAGGCTCAGCATCGCACTCGAGTTTGCTCTCGCTTGATACTTGCTGTTTGAAAGTATTCATCTTTCTCGGTTGGTGTTGGTAGATACAATGACCTATCGGTCTTGGACGTTGTCCCCTTTTTATATGCTGACCAATACCAGCGTGTCCGTACGGTAAAGAAAAGTGATTAGGAAGCCGAACTTGCTTCTGGTACACGATTTGATAGAGTTTTTCCAAGGGTCGACTGACGATTTGGTGTGTGGGTAAACGTATAATCTTGTGAGGTTCGCATGTGGTCACGTTATTGTTTCTATCCTGTCCAGACTGCAAGGTTTGTTTCAATACGCCAAAGTTCACCACTCAACCTGTGCGATAATTGAGAGTCAATCCTTTCACATTACACTAAGTGTGCACATCTCCTTGGGGGTCTCGGTATTCGTAGCCGTAATTTTTAGGACCGTCACTAGCAAAACTAAGAAACTTGTCGTTAGGGTGCTCGTCCATCCAGGCTCCTAAACGGTCTTCTTCAATGTCAGGGTGACAGTGACCCAGGCGATCGATATAGATGCAACTGTCCGTGTCAAAATACAGGACGCGATCTCCTAATTGGTGTAACGCTTCGTAGAGTTTTAAGCGAGCATCGGCTGTCACGTAGGCTGCAATGATGACATTACCAAATTCGACGGCTAGTCCAAAGTCCAGTTCTTCTTCGTAATTTACTAAGCTCAAGTCCTCGCGAACGCCGTCGACGTGTTTCACGCATTTCGTTTTGTCGTGAATTATCTGGAAGTAGTGGGAAGGTTCTGTCAAATACTTTGTCTTAGGTAAACACAGTCATTATACCATTCTCCCCACTAGCAATTCAACATCACTTTGGCAAACGATCGCCTTCCTTCGCTTTTATCCACGTTGTCGAAAGTGATGCCTTCCTGCTCCCAATATTTCTCTTTGATTTTATTTTGGTCTTCGGGAGTCTGGCACCAGGAAGGATAGTCACTGCCTTCTTGTTTCAGTTTCAAAAAGGCATCCACGTAGTCTGCAAAAATACCTTTTTGAGTGTCGTGGCCCTTGTGGTATTTTTCTCTCTTGGGAAAGTGGTACATTTTGTACACTTCTAACAGTTGGTATCAGAAGTCCAGAGCTTTGAACAATTCCACACTGACTCACGTTCTCGTAAAAGCGCGTTCTTCCTGAGTGTACTGACAAGGTCGGTCTTGGTTGCACGTTTCGGCACAAGTACGGCACAAGGGAAACATCAGTTTTCCTTGGCAATGGTGAGGTAAAACAGGATGGTACAAGTCCGTGGGAGGCAAGACTTTGAACTTGATCAATTTTTCATATTGTCGAATGTTGTCCAGCTCGATGTGTTCCGTCAGTAATTGCGGGTGCCCTGCGGAAAGCGACAATATTTGCACACGTAAGGATACAGCGAACACACGTCAAGTATTTGATTTCTTTTCCTTTCTCCTAGTTGGCTTGCTACAGCAAACAGGTGGCACTTGTCCGTCCTCCGTACAAACTGTCCCTCGGGTTCATTGGGTCCACCAGCTTGTAACTTTCCATCATGCGTTTAAACTCGGAATCGGTTTTCAATCGGTGATCGTACTCGTGTTCCCACATTTCCACCACTTCGTATCCTTGCTCTTCTAACTTCCATCGCCGCTGATAAGTGGCCTGGTGCAAGTCTTCCATGGTCCGTTGTAAAATCTGATTTTTAGTGCCACGCTGAGGGTAGCAGATGGGACATCCGTGAAATAAACACCCGTTAAACTCGTACACGATCTTAAGGTTTTCTAAGTCCCAACCATCCACTGAATACCGTCCGATAGTTTTGTCGTCTCCTCCGTTGCGAACATGTTGGATCCATTGTCTTCTTTGTCGCACAAGTATTGTAACCAGCGCAGGGCTTTGACCGAGTATTGACGTTTGACAAAGTTCGTCGTTTGAGGACTTATGACAGCCAGGATGTTTTCGGTCATGAATCGTTGGCGGTACACTAAGGAACACGCTTTGGCAATGGTACAGGCTTCTTCCAAAGGATCGAACCTTCCATGTTCCACGAACAGTTCTCGAAATTGTCCGCACCAACGCCGTAAAATGTCCACGTCGGAACGACAATACTTTAACATTTATTCCTGAAAGTCGAACGTGTCCGAGGGATTGGTCTGGTACCAAGCGTAGAAAGCTTCTCGTTGTTCGGTACGCATGTTGTCGGGGTCGTAGTAGTGAACCTCGGGCAAATGGGGTAGAACGGCGCGTAGATTGGCTTCGGTATTGACAAAATTAGGAAAATAGCCTTTGGCCATTTCTGTCATTCCAAACGTTTTAAACATTCGACTCAAAGGCATTGCCAAGGAACTCATTGAATCTTTAAACTGCACTTGTCCCACTTGCAATAAAAATGATTTTGGCACCGTTCAAAGTCACTTTAGGACGTTCGGTACTTTTATCCGTATAGTATCTCAAAATAAATTGCCCATCGTATCCCGAAAAATTGTGAGCCATCTCCGTGGCATAGAGATGACAATCTCCGTAACGTTTGATGTCCTCTTGGCTCCACGTCTCGTCGATAGGGTATAAGATCCATTGGGTGAAATAGGCCAGCGTGTTCGGTTCCCGAAAGGTTTTTTCACGTCCTCCAGGAATCTTGCTGCAGTGACGTCAATGACTAAAGATAGGCTCTTGGATGCACTTCCCGCACGCTCGGTGAGCCAAGCAGAAATTAAGAATGTGAATGCCGGTTTCTTGCATGCATTCGAAATAGAAAAAGATGAAATTGCCTTTCTTCTGGTTATCTTTCTCTTCATGTTTGGAATGGTAGTTTTAAATGTAGCATTCGTGTTCCAAGTCCACGTGATCTTGACATTATTGGTACGTATGCCTTGTCCACAAGTTGGGCACAATCTCAGCAGCTGACAAGCATTTTTCTGTTGTGAACCTTGCGTTTTCAGATGTTGTTCGTAACAGGTAGGACTGACAAAAGTGTGCTGACAAGCTGGGCAAGGGAATCGTTCTTGTCCTTCGTCAAGACAGGGTTTAGAGGCCAAACAACCCTCACATTTCAATCCACAATGCTCGATTTTATTGCCATGGTCACATTTCTCACAATAATAACCGTATCCCAGGAATCAGGTGATACTGGTAATGGCATCGAAATGTTCATCGTGATGATAGACGTGAATGTATTTTCCGTCTTTGAAATTTTTTGCCTCGAAAAAACAGAGGTCCGCACACTTATTGAGGGTGCACTTTCAAGGTGTAGCGTGGAGCTAAGACGTCTTGCAATTTTTGCGTTTCAAGAATGCCATAGGGTGTGCCTTTGGATATCCCCGCTTGCTGTAACAGGAGTTCTGCTTCTCTTCATTGTTTGGCTCTACCCGATTTTTTAATTATTTGCCAAGCTCTTTTCCATTCTGCCGTGTCGTTCTTGTCGGCATACGTTCGTCCCACCACGATGGCACGAGCTAAACACATCTTGTCATGAGGATTGTTAATTTGAGCGAGGCTGCGCTTGACGCTGCGAAGGTCGTCCACCAATAACACGTTTTTGCGCTGTCCAGTCCCTTAGGGAAGAGAAACGTTGGTCAGGAACAGTGTCGCTTTTCCATCGGTGATGTGAAACTTGTCTTTGGATTGCTGTACGTGTTGAATCTTGTCATTGACTTTGGAAAATGTCAATTCTGCTGGGCTGCTAAACTCGATCCAAAAGGGGGATTTCAAACTGTCGTGATGAATGGAAAGTCTGAAGCGGTCGTCTTCTTTGGCTTGACATTACTGTTTCAGTGCGGATAACAAAGAATCCCACACATCGGTGATGAATTCCTTTGCTTTCTCCAACGGTACGTCGGACTTGAAATCTTTAAATTTCACCGTGCACGTGTAGGCCGTGGTTCTAAGTTTTCTAGAGAAGCGTTTGTCCGTTTCTTTAATGTGGTTGTAATTTTTAGGGTTTAGTGGTGACGGTTGATTTAGGTTTGGTGTAGACTCACTTGGTCGGGATTCTGGTTTACTCATGTCATCTTCAAAATCGCTGGCAAGAATTTGAGCCAAGACTTCAGCTACTGTGCGAGGCGATAAGTCACGTTTCTGCCTCTTACTTTCTTCTTTTTTCTTCACGAAATGATGCGATCGTTTCATCTTGACTGCAAAAAGTTAAATGACTACATTTGAAACGCCATGGACACCTTTATATTCATGTAAGGGTCAGTGTTTATATAAAGAGCCAGTGCCTTCCCTCCCAGTATTCATTTCACTCTCAAGCCTACCAGAACGACAGAAGAATCCACACAGATCGAACTTCTGATCAGAGCTTTGCGAGGTGTCATACGAAAGTTTTCTTCAGACAAGCCGACGGACTACTCCTCCTCCTTTCAAGATAAAAGTCAAGATACTTGCTATATCTGTCAGAAGAAAGGGCATTGGGCTACAGAATGTCCAGACCGTCAAAAAAGCAATACAGGTGCCAAAAGAGACAAAAGTCAAGATACCTGTTATCATTGTCAAGAGAGAGAACATCGGTCTTCAGACTGCCTTAAGAAACAACAGGAACAAGAGGAAAAAGAAGAAGAGGTGCTCAGGAACGAGAAGCGATTAGCTTTAACTGCCTTAAGCCTTTGCCACGGCCAAGACCTACTACTGCACTAGCTCCTGTCGATGACTTGGTAGAGATCACTAGGGCGGGTATCTCAGGCGTACTAACAGGGTTGGGTTGTTTGGCTCGGGAAGGTCTTTTTCTCTTGGGTCGTAATAAAAAAGTTTGATACACTTGTTTCAGACTTCTTAACTCTGCCAAAATGTCCAAGAGTACCGTTACCGTTTGACTATCACTGTTCTCCTTCTCTCCTAGACCTTGTTTCTTCTCTGTTTCTTCTTCTTCCTGTCGTTTCCTTCTTGCCTCTTCTTCTTCTCGCTGTTGCTGTTGAAGGAGAAAAGCTTGTTCTGCTTCTTTCTGTTGTTGTAAACATTTCTCCAATTCTTCTTTCTGCCTCTGTTTAAAATTCACGACGTGTCGTAAAGAAGGAGAAGGTGGCGACGGTGCTGGTACCGGAATAAATTCTTGCGAAGAAGAGAGAAAGTCTACTAAATCCCAATTAAAATCAACCTCTTCTGGAAGTAGACCTGTATTGACTTTGGTAACCGCTACTACACCATCGCTTCTCGTCTCCACGGCCGGTGCACCCCAATTCATGGTCTTCTTAATTTCCGTCATGTTTAAAACAATGTCGCATCGATTCACTGCGCACAGACGCTAGTGCACCTATATAGGGAATATGACGTCACAGACAGTTCTCTTCAGACTGGAAGACAGACTCCGCGAAGTGGACGAATTTTGTAACGCGTGTTGGGATTGGTGAAAAATCTCAATCCGTTTCGATCCGGTCTTCCACTATAAATAAACACGGTTCACTTCATTCCCTTCACCTGTTCTCGTCAAAAGATGTGGACAAACGTTGAATCCTTTACTCTCGTATCGTCGATGCTGTTCCGTACGGACTTACCTATGTATGTTAAATCATCATGGACAATCATCCGGATCACCGAGACGAGCGTTTGGAAAAGAAAGATCTATGTGGAGAGACAAGGCTGTCTGATGCGAGTCCTCATCTACGGACCAGAGGTTAGACGAAGTTTAAGAAAGAGAAGAAGATTTATGCGATGCCCTCTATGTTAACGGAATGATGTTAGCATAAAAAAACCCAAAGGCCCTTTTCAGGACCACTCCACTGTCTAGAAAAGATTTACCCTTTCTTGCCTAAAAATGATTTTAGTCATTGCATAATTTAAATGTGATAGATTGATGTTCATCAATCTATGGTTGTATTGTATATGTCTCTGTCTCTAACCATGATTCTATGTCTCTGTCTCTATTGTATTTATCCCTACCTAGAGTAGCCGAGCGTATTCGGGTCAAACCCTTGCAACATTGTTGCCAGTGTTTCGCCCGATAGAGGTCAGCCACTAGCAACATTGTTGCCAGTGTCCAGTACTGTGACGTCACCCCACCTGTTCCACTCCTATTGTCCCTATATAGTCCCAACTTTTTGTCCCTATAAATCTTGTCCCTATATCTTCTCGGTGGTGGTGTGTGTATCTGTAATGTATTTTCCCATTGTCCCGATATCGTCCCCCTTCACTACTAATGGTCATGATCACTGTAACCTAATTCGTTTCCTATCATCGGAAGCGGTTCTGCTGGTTCAAAATATCTTTGATAAAGACTTTACAATATTTTGCGAAAATGTAAAAGAAAAAATAAAACGGCCCGATTTCCCAGAATATATAATATTTGAATTGTTTCCAACAAGAACTAATTTTGTTAGCATTCATAGTGCAAAGACAATCCATGAAAAATTCTTGAATCGGAGTGTTACTATGTGTATGCGGTGTACACCCGGGGATGAATATCCTCACGTTTCAAAATGTTGTGTCTAATTGCATACCCTGTAATTTTGTGTAGCTTCAAATAAACGTTAAATCAATAACTTACTATCATTAGAATTAGATCTTACTTATGGCAAACAGCTATTCCATTATAATAACGTTACAACCGATGATATGACTTTCATTCGACATAATTTATCACGAGTACATATTTACATGCGATTTTATTGGGATTTACATTTTTTCCTTTTAGTTCTAACTAAACTGACGACTAAAATCAAGCTCTCGAAGGACGGGAGAAAATAATTACATTTGCGCACGATGTATTTGGTTAGTACTATTGCAACAAGTCGGATAACAAAGTGCGCTCCTATGCGATTTGTTATTATAAGCTGATATGCTTTAAATTTATCCCTAAATCCTTAACATAATCAAATGGACTGCATAGAATTTGGCACAGCTTCACAAAACAAAAAATCTGGGCTAAAGAGGTCATTTTATTTATTGTTAAAATCTGAGCTAGAATGGTCCATAATGCAAACAGAAAAGCGGCCTTTAATTTGTTAATGTATCTGACACAGCATAATAGTTGTTTTGTGACGATTTTATTACTTATGTTTAACGAACAAGATCTAAATTCTTAAGAACTGCTATTCACAATTTTCATTGCATTCGTAATACGCGCGATCATTAAAAATAAAGATTATCACGTGATCTGAAGGACGTACAACGAGAAAAACGAAACATTAAAATCAATTGATCTGGGTTTTGAATGCATTGCAATATATTATGCTAGTAGTAAAACATTAACTATAATAACAACTTCAATTCATAAAGACTTCATTATTATCTGATAAACAAATTTTAACTTATGAGATCAATCAGTCGCAAAATAGGTGTGTGTGATCACCGATCCAAGAATCAACACCTCACACGGAACATTTGAATGTGAACCCTCGGTCATGCTCCCCAACTTACATATTTTGTAGTATGTACTTAGTGGGAGTAGCAGGACAAATTTAAAATGTTCAACTGTCCTTGGCTTCTGCATCTATTCTTACCGTGACTGACTTAGCCAAAGGGTTATAGCACATAACCTATTCACAGCCCATACATACACTTACTTGGCATGGGCTTGACAAAACATATATATATATATAAAGAATACAAATCATATGGCGAATAACAGTCCTTTCAAATGCACTGGATCCAGCAAGAGATCACGTTGGTCAGGGATTGATTAAGATAAATGCAATAAAGTGACAACTAACAGTGCAAATCTAGTATCTAACTAGTCTTAGGTTAGTTAGATACTAGTTGTGCACTGTTCGTTGTCAGTTTATT
>JAECUM010048642.1:0-13777 GCA_016617855.1 Megalonaias nervosa
ACCAAGACGATTGGTGGTACCGTTACTTGCGGCACTGATTCGATTCTGGTTCGAACAAATTGAACCTCTCTAATTATTTACGATATTACTACTACTACTACTACTACTACTATTACTACTACTACTACTACTACTACTATTATTATTATTATTATTATTATTATTATTATTATTATTATTATTATTCGTGTAGTGTAATCCACCTGCCCAATAATACATAACAATTTAATTACATACAATTTAACATGCGGTACATCATTGTAGACATATGGACATAATGAAACATGACTATTTACACACGGTCTTTACTTTGAAATTCATTCCTGTTCATCCATGCTATATGTAGAGCGCCTTCTTGACAACACTCGGAGTGAATGTGAAGATAATATGTGTAGAGCGCCATCTATGCATGAAATTATTATTAATCAGAGACGCCCACGTACCAAAACAGAGCGGAAAGCGCGTATTCTTTGAACAGAGATCAAGAAGGATATATGCTGTGATGCAGTATTATTTGATTATTTATTTTGTTATTGTCAGAATGAAACTAATATAATCAAATTAATTAGGGAGTTATAGTTCGTTCCAAACAGACTTGAAGTCATGCTGTAAGTAAAGATGGCAAGCACTCATGCATCATCATTCTAATTAACACGGTCATATGGGTATCCCCCAGAAGGATGAAGCAGGGTGAAGAGTAAGGACTTCCGGTGAATGAGAACTTATTCTTTAGTCAAGGGGAATCGACAATCAGCTGCATTTTCTGTCCCGTTGCATTTCAGTTAGGAGTGTAAGGTGTATAAATGAAATTATAATTATGAACTGGCATTGTCATAAGTTTGTTTTGGACTTCTGAATCGATCAGAAATTTAAAACTGCACGCAATATTATAACTATACATTTTTGGACGTTTAAGTCTATAATTGGATAAAGGCAAAGAAAATGTCAATTATTTTGTAATCGAATAGAGCAAACAATATTAGGTCCACATTCCCGATCCCCATTCGTGCCAATAAAAGTATTTAATGAACTCACCATAAAATAAATCTCTCACAAAGTTTCAAAGAAAACATTTTTAACCACTACATCGTTTCTAAAAAGAGGAATATAATTTGAACATCGACAACAAAACATGTAAATGAAACCTCATATAGAAATTTTTCTCCTCACAACTCTTTGTCCCTCTCATCCTACGTGTACCACTATTAATGCAGTCGCTACTACTACTACTACTACTACTACTACTGATATTGCTGATGCGATCACCACCAACACAACCATCTTCTATAACTCAAGCACTACTTTTACATGCATACGCACAAACTGACATACAAAGACATATAGACGTACATGTATATAATTTATGGGTAAATACACACTTTTATCGATGGGAATTTTACCTGCTAATATTAGATAAACGTAGGAATATTTTTTGGTTTCAACCCTACCACTGTCCACGTCACCCACAATACCTTGCAAACGTACTCTTGCTCTCATCTGTAGCAATAAGAAACTAATTCTCTCCATGATTATTAGTTGATAAACAAAACGCACCAGAGATAAAATACGCAACTCCTGCTTGAAAAGAAAATCATGTTCCTCCACACCCTCCACAATTTATACACTTCAAAAGATTCGAAAATTAAAATAGTCAGCCCCTGAAAGGAACACAAGCATTACAAAAAGTAAATAAAAAGAGCGAGGTTTTAAATATCATTGGTAGGAACAACGTAAAGAATGTGGCACTGCTTCGGGGATTTATCGTTCATATTCTTATCTAGATCGATTACCGCTAAGCATTCACGGTTCAAAGGTTAATGCTATTCAACAATATTCTCTTCCTCATTTACTTTAACACACAAGTCACGTCCTGCAATTATTCAAAAAACGATATATTTTGCAATAGACGTGTCTTCCACTGAGGTCGAACTAATTTACTTGTCAGGTAATAACGATTTTAAATGAAATTTGCTTGGATAGATACCATTCCATTCTACCCTCTACGAGTTGGGCACTCGTGTATCGATATACGAATCCAATTTTAGTTATAGAATATAGGTACATCTGCCTTGATTAAAATTATACTTCAGTCTTACTTCTTGGTCATGAAATATTGTATTTTAAGTCAAATTTTGCATTTGAGACATTCTGTATTGTCGCCACTTGTGACAATGAAATGTGTCCACTTCACTTGTGAAATATTTCCGTATATCTATTCAATAAACCTTTTAAATTGTTTTATGAAGATTTTGTCTATTTATCTATTTACTTTAGAATTAATCAGCCTATTCTACAGGACACCTAACTTGCTTTGACGTCATTCTTTAATGTATTTACCAAAGTTTGCATGCCTTGAAATTATGAATGTATCCGTTAAAAGGTATATATATATATGTACTGTATATATACTTTATGTCTAACATACTTGTGTTGCTTTCTCTGTACAAGTTTTAAAGTGGGTGTTTGTCATTGCAGTATTTGTAATATTATTTCACGGTTAGTGTTACCCTTTGTAATATAAACAGCAGATTGCTCCGGTGGCCCATTGGTTAGAGCGTCTGCCTCTAATACAGGAGGTCGTGGATTCTATCCCCAGCCGAGTCATACCAAAATCTTATAAAAATGGTACTGACAGCTGCCTCACTTGGCGCTCAGGTCTCACTGGAAAGTTTCGTATTTTGACACCTCCCTAATTTTTAAGGTAGAAGGTAAGAACCTAATTATCATAAGCATAGCATTTATAAATTCACACAGAAGCTAAATCTGTAATGTGGTTTAGATTTACTTTGAGTTAGGCTTGAAAATGGGTTGGCTTGTTTGGTGACTGCCTGTCACAGTTAGACTAGCTTTGTAGATCAAATGCGTAACTTGGGCTGCAAATGAATAGCCGACTTGGCTTACGTATTTATGTATTTAAATATCTAAAAATCGAGATGGTTGAGGGGTAATGAATAGTATGCTAATTTGTTATAGTACTAGTGAACTTTATTCATGCATAAGGCACATACTGATTCTTTTAGCCACCTTGTCACAAGAAAATAGTCAAAATAGCTCTTTGCTGTCAAAAATGAATGTAAAAAAGAGGGGTTGGTGGCAGTGTTGGTTCAGTATAAAAGCCACCAGTTGTATAAGGAATTAACCTGATTGCCGCAGTCAAAATCTCACATGCATGCTTTCTACAAAAATCATTAGTTTGTTTTTATTTATATCTTCAGTGTAAAATTATTCTCATTTTTCTGCAATAGGTCATTGTCAGATGAAAATTCACCAGATAAACCATCCAGTGAGACCTCAGCATTTAAAGGTTAGTGTTAGGACTGGTCGGCCTGGAGTTTGGATAATGTGACTGGGTGGGACATGATGCTACATGTCTACGGCATGATGCTCCAGTACTAGACATCACTATAAACTGCCACACTGCAGACATCGAAGTGATATGACTGAAAAATTGTTAAAGCTACGTTAAAAATCCAAATCACACACACACACACACACACACACACACACACACACACACACACATTTTACTATGTGTAGGCTCGGAGGAAAGTCAATCATAAAATATATATGGTAAAATACATTTACAAACTATGCTCAAACGCTGATCGCATAAAGCTACAAAAATGATATATCGTGGTTGTTATTTTCCTAACCAATCCATTTATTAGGCAAACATACAGCTCTTTTAAAAATCGTTCTTTTCATATTTCCATTTATTCATTCTTTTTCTTTTCTAAAATTGGGGAATTGCTTGGAATGATTTGTACATATTCTCAGATCACAATTGCAATTGTTATTAAGCTCAAATTTGTTCAAATATGAAATTAAGCATGTGTGTAGTGATGGAGGTCTGAGGTCATTTATATTGTTGTTGGGTATATTAGAAAGGAAAAATGTATGAATATATATATATATATATATATATATATATATATATATATATATATATATATATATATATATATATATATATAAAGTAGAGTCATTTCAAAGTTGTTAATGCAGTAAATTCTTAAAGTAATATTTCTCTACTAATCTATGTATTTGCTTTATTAGAAGATTTATGATAAGAAAAAGTAATTATTTCAAAATGATAACAAAATGTAAATATTGTCAAATGAATAAAAAAATTATTTACTGGAGAGAGAGAGAGAGAGAGAGAGAGAGAGAGAGAGCACGGCAATTTATTTATATGTTCTCGGCCCCGGCCTACACGAGGCGTGGACAGTGGTGATACAATGTAATAGCTGTATGACTAACATGTGTCACGATACATTGTCAGGATACAACGCAATGTATTGTTTTTCTCCAAGTGAGAAGATTTCCTGAACAAAGGTGTTTATCATGCTGTAAGGAGAAAAAGTATCGAAGAAAAAAGATTGGATTTTTGAAACCCCTTGGAGTATCTGTCTACCTGCCTGTTTGTGTGTGTGTATGTGTGTGTATGTGTGTATGTGTATGTGTGTATGTGTGTGTGTGACAGATAGATGGATAGATAGATAGATAGATAGATAGATAGATAGATAACAGCGATACCAAACAACAGTTTCACAACGTCTCGAGCTAAAACAGGCTCTTCGTCACGAAAAAAATCAACTTAATCGGAAAAACAAACATTGAACACAAAAACCACGAGAAGCTATGGATTCCTACATATATAAATGACAGGGAATCTACAAACTCGAGTTAAAAATGGAAGTAAGGAAAATGAGAGAATTGAAAGATTGTCATAAAATGGGCACACTGCAAGTCTAATTTTCGCCGCCAACACAGCTGACTTGTATTAGGACCCCTTTATGGTTGCATTTCAGTGTGCTCTTACACGAATACTCGGGAATCCGGCGCCTTTGAAGGGTCAGGTCGTTGGTTGCAATGATATCTTTAAATACATAATCGAACAGAATAGATTCTCAGCTACATGCGTACACCGGGTGCTTTTCTGTTTAGAAATGAAAGGTATATGAAATTAATTATAAACTGACTCCTCTCTACCACTACATGAAAGCGTGTATTCCTGTTTCCGACATTAAATATTTGATTTGTAATTATATCAAAGAATTTTGTTTACAAATGACACCAATATAATCCAATATGCCAAAGAGGTATTCAATTAGTTTCAAGCAGGAGTAGAACCTATGTTGCGAGTAACGACACCTATGTCTATCTCACATGCACCAGCGCCCTAGTTAACATGGATATGTGCTCGTCCTCAAAAGGATGGAAAGACGTTGAACTTTATGAATTAAAGTGCATGGGAACGTGTCCTATAGTCAATTAGAATTAACAGTCAGCTAGATACACATACCCTGTGGATTTCTATTTGGATATATAAGATATAATCTTATATAATTATAATTATAATTTCAAATTGTGATAAATCTGTTTGTCCTTGTTTTTGTAAAAACCAGAAATTTAAAACTGCACAGAATATCCAGACCAGGACGGTATGGTCCTACAAGTCTGGAAACAGACAAATCAAACAGAGACGACACGACATAAACTACCAAGTCCATATTCACGAACACTTTCTTGCCAACGACAAAACTTAAGTGCGTTGAATGAATTAGCCATACAATAAAACTCTTACAATGTCTTAAACACAAGACGTTTAATGATTACTCTCACCACAACCATTATTAAGGCAACGGAGACAAATACAGCAGCAACAAACTATGAACGTCAACACTCCCCCATAAAGCCCCTACGCCATTGCTGATGTTGCTACTGATACTACATTTATCAATGCTGCAACTGATACTGATGTTACTGCCAACACCACCAACACAACATCCTTCAACATCCCTACTACTGTTACTACATACATAAGTACAAATTAACATACATACATACATACATACATACATACATACATACATACTATTTATTGACTAATACACACTTGTATAAACTGACATTTTGATTTAGAAAATTAAATATACAAGAAGCTGTCATGTCATTTCGAATCTCGCTTAGACGTACATTCAAAACCCAAGGTTAAAGTGACTCAAACTTTAATGAAACGATCGAGGACATACAGGTGTTTGTTTTTACATGTCCAATTATTGTAATTACAAATGTATCAATTTCAATGGGTAGCACCGACCGAAATGAAGCATATGGCACTCCGGATTTCCCGATCATACATCTACTTAGAAATTACTGTGAATAATTCATGGTTCAATGTTCAATATTATAATTCAAGACTTGTCTCCTCCACATCATGTAAAAATGCATGTCATGCTGACATGGGGGGGGGGGGTCATGTTGTAATAAATTATTCTTCTCTGTAGGCTTCAAATTATGTATATGGCTAGTAAAATCGAAATTAAATGAAATTATTATTATATTCCTTAGTTGTCAAACAAAGTAATTTAAAATATTACACAAACTGCTACTGACGAATGCAAACGTTTGTGGGTGGTTTAGAAACACAAATACCATTGTCAACGTCGCTATCGTGTCCAAAATTTTAAACATATTGACGTCGTCTCTTGATATCGACATGGGTTCCGTCATCTTAAACTTATCGATCAATATATCAATATAGCTTTGTACCATTGTGAATGCTACGTAAATAGACTTTGCTGTGCATTTTGATATCAAAGGCATTAGCAAATGTATATGGTGGTTTGGGACATGGAATATTGATACTTCTGCATATCATTGTCAAAGACAACACCAGTGAACAATATGGTCAACGGACTTGGGGGTATATTTATATTTTAATATATACGATTGGTCTATAGGATACCAGATATGTCTGGCTAAGGGGTTAAAGCTCTTCGAGTGGTCTAGGACTTGCAGATCAATGCTACTCAAACATCACCACGCTATTTATGGTACCTCCCGGTTTTCATTGGTACATCAGTACGAATTAAAAAGAAATAATATTACTCTTTTATAATTTGAACTACAAAAGTCAGGACCACGTAATTCACCAAGGAACATACCTTTCGCTTCAAATTTTCTTTCAGTCAGTACTCAATCACTTTCACGGTGACGATAATTAATTGGGTTTGTTTTCGAATAGTATGCTTAAGTCAACTGAGGGAATGTAGTAGGTACTTCTGTGCAATCTAATTCTTCATTAATGTCAGAGGTAAATTTAAAGAATTCGGTGGAAGCAACCTTTAGCTGTGAAAGTAGACTTCTGTATTAGAGCATAAAAAGTTACTTATTGAAGATTTTCTTCCTTTGTAATATTGTGTGTGTGTGTGTGTATATATATATATATATATATATATATATATATATATATATATATATATATTGTTACGACCCTGTAGTTAAATTACATGTGTGTTAAAATTTGAATTCTTTCTAATTCTTTCTATTTCATTTTTATTTCATTTTTATATCATTAAATATAATTATTATTATGATGATGATTATGTTCGCAGGGTCTGATATTTTGTTAGAAACATCGTGTTTATTTAAAACGTAGATGTGACTCGCGTAAGCACGATTTTTGCATGACGGTTTTGTCATATTAAGTAAACAGTCAGAAATAGCTATGTAAATGATTGGTTGTGACCACGGTCATTACTAATAATACTTGTTGACATTCTGTACTACGTTGGCGATATTTCGAAATCTCCACGATTTCTTCATGCTTGTACATGAAATGACGTATGAGTTTGCTTTATAATACTCAGGTACCTGCGAACTAGTCTAGAGTCATATTTTAACATCTTAGAGAGTCACATTGTAACATCTTATAGAGTTTCTAAATACCTTAAGAAGAAGGTATTCTTTTGTGCTGGAAAGGGTTGTTCGTTCGTACGTATGAAGAATAACATGTGTTTTGTTATTGACGATAGCTGTACTTCATCTACCTTTTAAATAATAATTATTTTCCCTGGAGAACTACACAACTGGCTTTGGACAAAGACATTTGCTGAAATTAATTCTAAATTGGAACAGGACAATACAAATTGTGATTCACAGTGAAAATTCTGGACATTTGTGTTTAACCTTCGTCTGACGTCATCATCCGCCATCTTGGAACGGAATTGAGATTCAGACTACGTCAATTTAGAACTGTTTAGTCACAGGACTTATGTGTTTTCACATATTAGGACAATTTTTTGGATCTTCTTCGTAAATCGAAAGTCTTGTTTCATATTTTTACCTTTTCACCGTGTTTTCTAGGGAAATAAATTATTTTTGTTAAAATTTACAAAGGTTGTTGTAGTCACTCTTTTCTTTGTGTTACTTTAAACGAGCTGATACATAACAATATATATATATATATATATATATATATATATATATATATATATATATATATATATATATATATATATATATGCGATGGACACGTGAGCTAAAGGGTACGGGCTTTATAGTAAAAATTAAACAAATAATTTATCTCCCTAGAGTACAAAGTGGAAATGGAAAAGGAACTTACATTATTGCAAATTATATCAGAAGTAATACAAAAAGTTCTATCACAAGTCCAAAAGTATAGAGTATTCCGAATGAATTCCAGTATTGTTTCAAATCAATTTCACAATTGAATGTGCTGATCTACCAATAGTCTTGAATATGCCGATGTACCAATGAGTCCGCAATAGTCGCCAAATTGTGTTAAGTCCAAAAGTTAATGAGCACTTTGTAATTCCAAAGAATAACTTAGATAAATAATTCCTGTCAAATTAAAACTGAACACAACTAAATCTCTGATCATTGATTCCTAAAGACTGATATTAAAATAAGAATGAACAATTTTGTTTACTTCATTCTTACATCCCCAGTTCTCGTGTGTCGAAGTAACATTTCCTTGAAGAGAGACCTCAGTTATCTTTATGGAAAATTACACCAAATTGTAAACTAGGTCATACCTTGAACTTAAATTCAAGTAAACATTATGATTAAAAATCAGGTAGTTAACGTAATTCTTAAGGGCTAAACCAGGATTCTTAACTCAAATATCAGTTAACAACTTTTACCAATGACATTAGTCAAGTAGGCAGAAACTTCTACCCTCATATATGGACAAAGGTCAAACACATGTTACAAATTAAATATACATAGCACTACGAATACATGGATTTTTTGAAAATGTTATTTAGCTCAGGGTGCAAAGGTAAAGATATGATCTATATAGATCGTTAACGATTGCTGTACTATAACATGTTCGTGCTGACTGAGAGTTTAATAAGAGGTTATATTAGAGTGATTCCGCGTAGCAATAATGGAGAAATAACGAATGCTACTAAAACATGATTGTGGCTAAGAATTCTCGAGATCTATGCTATTCATTATGGAGTTAATGTCAACAATCTTTATGAATGGCTGCTTGCAAAATTTAGACGAGTAGGTGATAAGCAAATTAGATCGGTAGAAGAAAAGAAGTTTGATATTCCAGTTTAATATGATACCACCCGCATCTTAAAAATGAATGTGGACATTCTGTTCGAGTTACTTGACTATTTAAATGGCTACTTTTATCTACAGAGAAATAATTACCAGGTGACAATGATTTATCAAAGTAAGTTGATAAGTGAGTATAAAGGTGCAAAATCAACAGTATCTAAATCTGTATGCACAATAAAAAAACAGGGATAAATACTATCATGTTATTTGCTACAGAAATGTCAGGCAATTATATATTCGTTGATCGGCTCCAATCCAATATACCCATCTGATTTCACCTATGTGTACACCCCATCTAGAAACTTTTTCTACACTTCAGACACTGGTATTCACATTATTCCCACTGTTTAAACGTTCTTTTGCGTACCAGGAGCCAGGTACGTGGAATAAATTGCCTATAGATCTTAGTAACAAGGACACTGTGATGTCATTCAAGAGCGTTCTTAAAACTCACCTGTTGTGACTACAAGAGCGTTCTTAAAACTCGCCTGTTGCAACTACAAGAGCGTTCTTAAAACTCACCTGGTGCGACTACAAGAGCAGAGTTAAACACTTAATAATGTCTACTTCTTTAGTTATTGTCTTACATGTTTTTTGTAATTTCATGGTGTTTGTTTTTGTGCTCTTGTCGTTGTATATGTTTTTATGTATTATCTAATATTGTTAAGCGCTTCAAACTTCTAAAGACTAGGCGCTGTACTAAGTCATATTATTATTATTATTATTTTATTATTATTAGATACAGATTGTGGTTATTGCAACTGTTAGTATCGATATCAATGATTGTTATTTTTTAGAGCTAATTGTATTTTGAAACACACTGTCACCACCAGCAACAAAGTCTAGTTTCACATTCTTAAATGCTATGTATAGTTGACATTTTACCATAATGTTTGATCCGTCTTGTAGCTTTTAGACGTAAATTAATTGCTTTATTAACTAAGTCATAATGACTGGCACTATTAAACAATGCAGCGTAATATATGCCGATTTCAACTGGGACTCCTAATAACAAACTAAACAATTGTTTAACTTTGCAATATCTTCATCGGAAAGTCCGTTTTTTCCTGCACAAAGAAGTCTACCCAATATATTCCTCGTTGTCTGTCATAAAATTCATTTTATCAGCTGACAATATTCTTCAAATTTGAACAGGGCTCAAAACCTAGAAACGGTGTCTGTTTAATGTGATTTGTGATATCAGTAAAACAGCATCATCTTTATAAAATGTATCTTTTCATTTCTTCCGTGAATGCAATTGCGAACTTTCTATCACATTTTTGTGCCTTTATCTGCCTTTGTTATCTTGGAAAAGTTATATTTTTATTGTTTGCTATTTTCATATATGAAATATGCTTGAGCCATTATTTATATTTAATATTATTATGTGTCAGATAGACTCCAACTGGTAAAGGTATTCATCTTTTCTTTCTCCATTTTCAGAGGAAATACCTTTCATTCTTTCGGTCTTCAAAAGTTTTTAAACTTTGCATTTGTCATCTTATTTTCCTACAGAGATAACACTTGGTCGTAAACCATGTCTTCTGTCGGCTATTTGGCCTCATTTCACGTCCTCATGCTTGTAAACTTCTGGATTTCTTACTTGATTTAGAGTGTTTCCTCTGTAAAGATAACACGGTATCATGTTTAAAAATTGATTGGAATTAAAATAATTATGTTATGTTCACATATCTTGCATTTAAGCATTCCAAATTTATGTTGCCAGGTAACCTAATAGATTCATCCATACTTTTGAACTATTTTAATCTTTGTTTGCATTAACCGGATTTGATGTATTCTGGGTGTTTTGAATCATAAATAAACCCTTGCAAAATCTCAAAGCACTTTCTTATTTAATTCTGAATTCATTACTTCCATATTATATCTTGCATTTTTTTTATTAAACCTTTCTGCTGCATATGACTTTGTATCTAAGTCGAATTTTATTCAGTGCGTTCATTTTTGGAAAATTCTTAACATTCTTCTTGTAAAACTGTTTTCTTGATCAAAGTTTATATTTGTTCTTCAAGTTTTGGATGAGTAAAGATTTCTTAAACTGCATTTTGTATGTTATCTCCATTTATTTTACACTTTCTCATTCCATGAGTATTTAGAAAAATATCTGTCACTATCAAAATATATCTATATCTATTGTTCTGTTTCATGAATATTTTGGGACCGTGTAATTTTATATCTATATTTTATGGAAAGACATTTGTCTCCAGCGCTGGATACAAAAGATGTTTTTGGGGTATGTTCATTACATTATCGGTAGTCCAACAACCCTTCTAAATGAATTTGAAAAGGAAGTTCAGCAATATAAAAGATAAAAGGACAAGACGTTAAAAGGTGGATAAAACAGAAGGTAAAGGCAAAAAATGGAATCCATTAAACTCATCCATTACAAAAGGAAATCATATAAAGACTATTTGGATAATACATTGTAGTCATAACATGATATGTTGTAACCAACATTTCCGACAATGCGAAGATTCTACCAAACGTTTTTTGTCAAGTTATGCTCGATACATTTGTTAATCCAACAAAATAATGACTTATCTAAATCGATAAGAATGGTTGTTGTTGTTGAATTGCTTTTTTCTAAAACAAAGTATTTTGATTGATATAGTAGATTATTCTAATTAATGCGCACTTGGTGAATACAACCTTCCTTGGATTTTGCAGATTTTGTATTAAAAAAAAAACAACTTTTGAAATCAACAGAAAAACCATTCTTTCATAGGAAATTAGGTTGCTAAAATTAAAAATAAAGATATTAAAGATCTAAACAAGTAAAATTAATTAATTAAAATAAGCATTGTATGAACGAGATTCAAACCAGAGAAATTCAGTGAAACTGGTAACACAAAAGCTGAATTTCCGCTGAAGGCTAAATATAATGATACAGAGCACGCTTACAATGAAACCTGGCCACGTATGAATCTTTTTGATGAATTCTTTAAAATCAACGATTTTTCTTAACTCATTGAAAGGGCTGTTCCGGAGTCTGTGACGTAGCATTTAGAAAGATCTTGCCGCTCCTTGGGGAATTGTAACCACGAATCGTAAGGTGGGGGAATTGTAACATGCTTGAAACAAGACCAGAGAAGTATTCACCTCGAGAAATGGATTACAGGATTTACCAGTTTTAATAAGAATCTGGCATCACATGGTCTGAAAATAGACATCCTTAAGACCAAGCCTAAAATTACTACATTCACCGAGAATCACTTGGAAAAATTAAAAATCAAAGCAGGTGAATTATATTCAACTTCTAGAGCGGGTCCCGAAGGCAAAAGGCAATAAACAGATCCATCTGCTATCTTCTCATTAAGCGTCTGTTGACCGTCCTTACGGTTACTTTACTCGTGCAAATTTTTTAATAACAACTATATACAATGTGGTTGCTAAAAGAGACATCAAATGCATATCTGCTAATATCTGCAGAAGTATTAAAACTATAAGCTTTCAGCAGATTCGACCTTCATTGCATGAATATGATAGTGGTTATATGTTTGCAAATAATTAGGTACAATTTATTTTGTCACTAAATTTGCTAACGTTTTTGCTTGCATGCACACCTAGTTGGTTAGCCGTCAACGTGAAGTGAATTCTTAATCTCTTGATACATTCTTACTTATGATAAACGTATAAGAAATTTAAAATATCTTAAATTAACAATCTGTAATCTGAGTTTTATGAAACCGATATTTGACTGCCAATTGCCCGACCAATGTGCTTTCTTTGTTTCTATGACAACCATTTAGAGTGTAACAACAACCACCGCGAATAAGATAACGCTCAGGATTGTTTGTTAACTTAAGCTGGAAAATATTAATTGTTGTCAGAGAAAATCAAGCTATAATTAAACAACGAACACATTCTGCAGCAAATTATGCCCCGGGAGTCGGTGAGAGAAGTAAAACCCACCCCGGCCATGCATGCTGTCAAAGACTATTGATTGGACACCCACGATCATGTGTATTGATGGTGTCCTATTTTTTGTTACCCAATTCACCACTTTGATATCCTCATCTGGCCCATATACTCTGGTGTTTGCTGTGGACAATGCTTTAAAAGCATGATATATGCAGGATGGGAGTGAGATACTGATGATGTCGCTCCATTTTTTAATTGTGTATAAACTGATATGCAATCCACGCTAGCATAACCAATACATTCCACTAGCCTGTTCACTCTAGTTCACCGCCCCAATCTTCGAATCGTGCTCTTTTTTCATATTTAATTATTCTGTAAAATAACAAGATTCAAATGCTCTTGCTAAGAGGAAACGGTAAAATACGGAATAGGATCAAAGTTTGTTTTATGAGAGAGAGAGAGAGAGAGAGAGAGAGAGAGAGAGAGAGAGAGAGAGAGAGAGAGAGAAGAAGAAGATGAA
>JAECUM010048645.1:0-10916 GCA_016617855.1 Megalonaias nervosa
CACACAAAATATATATATATATATATATATATATATATATATATATATATATATA
This sequence comes from Megalonaias nervosa, assembly GCA_016617855.1. Lineage (NCBI taxonomy): Eukaryota > Metazoa > Mollusca > Bivalvia > Unionida > Unionidae > Megalonaias > Megalonaias nervosa. The sequence continues at coordinate 56 of JAECUM010048645.1, forward strand.
TATATATATATATATATATATGGGATTCGCGGACTTCAAGCCCTAATGCAGCCAATGCAGCCATGGAAAGTTTTTGTGCTGCATTATATGCCGAACTTCCAGACTCTAAACAATTGACTTCTCAAAGATTATTTTGATGCATGTTGCCGATTTGAAGGCACTTAGGTAATACATGTATATGTTAATACTGTAACTTGTGTGAGATTTATTTTACAGGCATGCTTAATAAAGCACTTATCCATAATGATTATACCCATTTCTATTTCTTTAAATGCCTAATCATCAACCTAAACACTAGCAACCCAATCTATTGTCTGATTGTTTACATGAAAATTACAGAAGGCTGATAACTATTTATTGCTTGGAAAAGAAGTAAACGTGTAAAAATAAGTGTTCTAAACTCCTTTTCAAAAGTCAGCTAGTCAGAGATAGTTTAAATGCATGTCACCAACTTCAAGGTGACTAGATGATTATTGTTAAGCTTAAGTCAGTGTTCTCAAATCATTTAGTTTAAGAAAAAAAACATTATTCCATAAAGTGTAGCTTTCATCACTGTACATATTGATCTAGTAGAATATCCAGGCGTAGAAAAGTGAACTTAACGTTTCCAAAAGGAAAGCAAATGAACCATTTCGATGAAAAATATTTAATGTTTCAGTTCAATGTATTTACCTACACCATCCCCTTCTCTCTATACTCTTTCTCAGTTCTAGCTATTTCAAAGGCATAATATATTTATCTATGTATATACACATGCATATATTTGCATTCTGACCCTTCCTTTTGCTCACGTACATATTTATCTTCATTTAATATTTACACACGTTTTTGATAACTTTAATTATGGGCATTAAGGTTTTAAGGCATAAACAAAGAAAATTTACGGTATGTTTTCAGACATGGATTGTTTTCGGACACAGTTTTTGGGGGCAAATATAATATTTAAATGCCATGTAATTTTCGGATGTTGCTCCGCTATAATTTTTTCTACAATTCATGTTTTCGGACACAATCTAAGAAGATCTGCTGAGTTGTTTTAAAGTAAAATTCAGTGTGTTTGCCGTTAATTTAACTGATACAAAGTTCGCTTCATTTGGCTGCCAATTATTTAATATGAATACGAACTTCCATGGATTGGTTGTCAGTGTATACATCGTTACACATGAAAACAATTCAAGCAGGTGTGACAGTTATGGCTTTGATTAGAAACCATGACCCCTGCTTTATATCATTAAATAATACACCAGCGAGTCAGTATGGATTAGTAAATTCATTGGCATCGTGCAACAAAACAAACCCCTTATCCCCGAGGCATTATGTACCACGGTTTAAACGTAGTTATTGTTCTACAGGTAATAAACCTCTTTGTAGATGATAAATATTGATTGTGGGTGCAACATGTTCGGTACATCGTGTGCTCTTTTAACAAAATCCAGATGGCTGCCTTTTATTTCCGAACACACCTGTCAAAGAAATCCCACAAATTATAGTATGAATAATTATCACCTAGACACCCTGTAATGTCCGACATGCATCAAAACAATCTTTGAGCAGTCCATTGTTTCGAGTTGGCAGGTTCTACTCATTTTGAAGTTACCCTCGGCTAGGTGGGGAAAAAAAGAAGAGAGAAACACAACAAATAGATCACCATTATTTAAAAAAATACCAACATATTAACAACTCTTATATTGCAACTTGCTTGTTATTTTTACCCTTCCTAGTAATGCGTACAACACTCACCCCATATCGAGCCTCTCACCCTTGGTGCTCTAAGACTAGCCATCATACATGTTCTGGTATCTCTACTCTCGATACTAAAATGTTTCTGTCATAAATATCTTCAGAATTATAATTCCAAATTTTTTTTATTTCGTTTGTATTAATATCTTAATTACACAGACATAAAGCTTGTATGCATTTGTAAGGTAGATTTTGTTGATCACTGATTAGTAGAGGGTTAAACTGTCGATTAGATACTAATATGGCGGTTCTTTTGGAAAATACGCACACAATCGTGGCTCTAATACTTGTATGGCTGCGTTTTCTGGTGGATGGACATGTATCAAATAGACAAAATAGGCAAGTAATGCCTGTTCTTCATTCATTATCCTTTCCGTGGTGTTAGACAAAATACTTGTTTAACTTCATGGCAGCACGTCGTCATGAGCTAATGGTAACTTCGTTATGGACGGGGGGGAGGGGGCACAAATCTATCTTCCCGTTTATTTTCAGACACCTAATTAAAGAATTTAATATGTTTTTGGACGACAAAAAAAGTAATTATTTTTTGACGTCCGAAAACATGCTGTAAATACGGTATACGGCAAAAAGGAAGTGATACAGATGTGGCCTGGGTTGCAGTAAAGCTTACTTCAAATTTCTAACCTATACTTTCATTCCTTCTTATGGCCCTTGAGATGTAGTCATATGTCAAAGTCCTCACAAGTATATGAATACAAGTGTGTGTGTGTATTTGTGTGCGCGCGCGTGTGTGTGTGTGTGATGTTTAACATAGCTTTAACAATTGGAGTCTGCTTGGCCCACTATCCTCAAATTTTAAATATGCAGTGGTTATGGTCAGTAGATTTGGTTTCTGATTAACCCCTTTTGAACAGCTTGGTTCATGGTCTTCAAACATTGTAGGAGCATTGTTCAAGGTCAGTAGGTGACCCAATTTGATTTTGGGGACGGTTGGTCAATGGTCAATGTCAAAGTGACCACAAGTTGAAAAACGGTTTCAGTTGAATGTTTGAGCAACTGGATCCACAGTCCTCAAACTTTGAAGGGAACTTGGCCATGGCCAGTACATGACCATACTGATTTTGGGATCAGTCAAAAGTCAAGGTCACAGTGTCCTTGTGTTGGACAATAGTTTTGGATCAGTAATGGCTTTGTAGGCAGTTGATATACATGTACCAAAGTTACACAGTGCAGTGCACTATAAATAAAACACGTTACCTATCTGACTCCATACACATAGGCCTACCAGTTAATTGTTACAGCAGTGTAGTACATGTTCAACATTAATTTAACCAGTTTACATTTTTGGTACACATCTATTATGTATAGAAAGATTTATGAGTAAAATCTGATTGTTATAGTTGTATAATTATTTTTCATGGAAGAATTTTTATGTGCTTTAAAATCTTGAGAGAACTCATTCACCATCATACAAGTTACATTACAATAGTATATAGTAAAATAAAAATAAAATTATTTAGAAAAAAAAAACAAACAAACAAACAAACAATGCAAATTAAATATATATAATAACTGACCTTTCTTAATTTAAGGGTGTGCATCAGGCTTTGGGGTTAGAATTGTTAAAAACAAAAGCTATGAAATGACAAACTTTAACCATAAAATGGTTTAACAATATAGGTGGAACATTAACAGTCACCTATAATACAGCACATTAATTAGTATTTTTAAATTACAAGTCTTGTCAGGCCATAGAGGAATACCAAAGTTATAATTATCTGTCATTTGGGGCACCGTAGTGGTGTCTATACATGATGCTTGTGTTACAATATATATTGCTAAGCTTAAAGTAGCTAACCTTGGAGCATAACCATAGTAATGAAATACCTTCTTTAGGTTTTTTATTTTATATGTTCAGTGTAACTGTTCTGGTGGTTAATGGCTCAATTTAATTTATTTTTATCAATTATATATAGTAATAATGTATTTGAGCAATTCTAAAAAGATCCCCCTGATGTACTCCCTTTAAATGAAAAGATTTTCATAGACTGACTAAACATCGTCCGTTTTGATTCAGGCAACTTATATACATATATTGGTCTTCACTAAGTACTTGACAAACAAGTGGAAGTTGAGCAGATTTCTTGAAGAAAAAAACAGCAGAGATCATCCTTCAGTCATTTACTAGATTTGTGGCAAGTCATAATTGTCCCAACTTATTGTGGGAGGAAGTTTTGTAACAATCTCAATGATAGATTTTGTAAACAGAAGGGGATCGAACATAGAATTGCTTTAGAGTATCATCCCCAAACCACGGGCCATAGAGAAGAGGTTTAACCAGACTCTGTGTAACATGTTGTCTTGCTATTTTGATGAAGGACAAAACAACTAGGAAAATAAGTTGCCATATGTCCTGTTCACTCACAGGACAGCCAAACATGTCAACAAAAAATTCCCTTCTACTTGGTGTATAGAAGAGAGGCACAATTGCTGATCCAGTTAAACATACTGACATGCGTGATGGGCAGGACAATTGTTCGAGTTTCAGCTCTGAAGCCGTTGTGCAACTATTGTGCAAGAGAGAGGAAGCTTAAACAAACATAAAAAAGTGCAAACTCTCTGAAAGAAATACCATGATGCCATAGTTGGTTGTTGTTGTTGTTGTGGGGCTTGACGCCATTTTTCAGCACACGATAGGCTATACATGGCGGCCAGTATTAATGGTGGAGGAAGAAACCGGGAAATCCCCGGAAAGAACCACCGACCCACGAGAAGCTACTGGCAAGCTTTCTCACATATCCACATTCGCCGAATCCTAGACTCGAACCCACGCAGACAGAGGTGAGATGGCAGTGATCCGTAACGGAGAGCGCTTTAGACCACTCGGCCACTTGGGGCCCCAACCATAGTTGGTAAAAACCTGTTTAAAGTAGGAGACTGTGTTCTGCCTCACATTATGAGAGAAACTACTCAAAAAGGAGGGAGCTGGAATCAAAGTGGGCAGGATCATTTATAATTGTAACAGTCAACAAAAAGGGAATGTATCAGCAAAAAGAATTTAATTTGGCAGTGAATGGATACAGACTAAAATTTTACATGACAAGTGGCTCAGGTGAAGTCTTGAAAAAGCATGAAGAAAGAAAACGTCACAAATCCCTGGAGAAATGCCCGGCTGTACTTTTTCCAGAGTATACTCTGGAAAAGGATGGAATACCACGGAAAAACATGGAAAACCCTGGAAAACTATGGAAAATTGAAATATTCTGCAGAATTTAGCATGGAAACCCTGGACATTGTGCATGGAAAATGCTGGACATTTTGGACTTTGATTTATTCAGCACAGAAAACCCTGGAAAATGATGGACAATTTGGACATTGAATTTTTTCAGCATGGAAAACGCTGGAAAATGATGGACATTTTAGACTTAGAATTTTTTCAGCATGGAAAACCCTGGAAAAGCATAGACAGTTTGGACTTAGAATTTTTTGGATAAATTTCAGCATGGAAAACCCTGGAAAAGAACTTAGTCAATTTTCAAGATTGGTACTTAGAATTATTTGTGATTCTTTCTGGTCAACTGATTAGAGTTTGTCCTATCTTTCAACTATTAAGATCCAAGTACCTAAAGAATGAACAATCATGACTAAACTGCGCTATAACACAGATTCTTCAACTTGAAACTATACTGTTATTTCAAACCTATGATACATATATACTGAGAAATAGAGGACACAATTCAAACAAACAAATGAAACCACATGCTCACACACATATGACCCCTGCTTTAAAAAGACAAACCACAAGTGTTAAAGTAGTACATCATTTGTTGTATGTACAAACATATGTAATTAAATGTTCATGATCAAATAAACATCATTATACAAAATTGTTGGTGTAACACAAACTTTACATGTATGAAAAGATATCCTGAAAAAATAGTTAAATCCTGACCAGAAAATATCTGGTGCATATACAATCATAAATATGTCCAAATCTGTTCACCACATGAGCTTGACACTACAATGCAGAAGTATGAAATTCTGTTGTCCAATGATAAGAGCCATTTTAGTCCTTTTCATGATGATTGGGGAGAACAGCACCATAAATGTTATTTCCAATTTCAACGATGATAATAGATTCTCGAAGACACTCAATCCCAACTACCACAGCACATCCCCTAAAAGTAGATTACAATGGGAGAAAGCTTATTATTTGAAGAAAGAAAAAACAAAGACTTAAAAATCATTTTCATAGAGAAACACGCTAACATTACTTCATACCTGACATTTCTGAGGCACTGTTTCTTCATGTTGATATCAATGCATGTTATTATCTGATTAAATTCGCATATGGAACTAATACAAAGAGACAGGTACATCACTGATGTATGGAAGTATACAAAAACAGCAGCAGAGATCTTAAGACAAATTTTTATTTTTCATATGCACTAAGCTTTTTCCTGTCCAAGTATTTCAGTATTGTACCTAATTTCTTGAGCAGTTCAGGATGGAAAGATCTCATATGAGTAATGAGTGTTTGTGACTCAGCAACTTCAGGCAGTTATGGTCTGGACACTTCCATTCATTTTTGCCAACTAAACAGTCATTTATATCTAGTTGCTCATTATATCCTTCTGCCATCATTAATCTTCAAGGCAGAGACAATTATCTGAAAACAAATTTTACAGTTTATTGTTAGGCAAAAAAACCCCCAAATATATTTGTTTCCAGTATACCAACCATCCCTGGATTTTGTGGTGGCCAGGCCCCGTAAGAAAAAAACAATCAAAAGAATTCCTGAAATTTCATTTGTGCATATAATTGATCCAGTTTTGCTCTGTACTTGAAGCACTCAGTATATTTTATATAGTAATCTTTAATATATATATATATATATATATATATATATATATATATATATATATATGTGTGTGTGTGTGTGTGTGTTTTTGAAAAACAAAATACCAACCCTAATTTTAAAACTGATGCAACAGGAAACATTGTTTTTGGCCTTATATATCTTATCATATTTATGGAAGTTAAATCAGTCAATTCTTTTAACAACTACTTTGTATTACAATTATATAATGAATTTCAACTGCACAGCTTCTAATACATTTGTCAACTGATACCAATTCAAGGATGAAATAATTAATGCCAAAAACCGGTGCTCACCAATGATTATGCTTACATCACGTGGGCTCCATTAGTTGCTTACAATTTAATTACCAGTCATACATGTAATAAAGTACATGTATCACTGACAGTTAAATTGTAAGCAAGGATATGACTACGAGCCCCTGTGGCCTGTCCGGGAGAATAAATTTAAGATCAGTCTTGAAACCAATAAATTATACAGTGCTGGACGGTGCATCATATAGTCAGTTTAGTCTTGGGCAAACAAGATGAAGTCAAGACTCCATTTATTTCATACTCACCTATATATCTGGGTGTCCAATTTGTGTTGTCTTCTTTCCATTTCTGTTCCACACCTCATCACGATATTGCTTCTTGGTCGTAAAATTTGTCTTTCTGAAACCACTTTACTGTAAACCGATCATTCCCTAAAATATCCAAATCACGGCATTGGTATCCTATGTATAAATATTAACTCTTTGGATAAATTATAAATCAGAAGCAAAAAAAATTTCTTATTTTTCTGTGGAGTATTCGCCTTCTTGCATCATAGTCATGTTTTGGTCATGCAGAAATAGCCGAGATTGCTCCGTATGAAGATGGTTGATGAAGCTGACTATGATGGGATATAAAAATATGAACTTCTATAGAACGCATGTTAAAATAATTTCTTTAACCAAATACTACATTGAAAAAACCAACATATTTCGAGTTCATGCGTTAAAACAAAATTTTCAGCCCCCCCCCCCATGAAAAATGTTTCTGTAAATTTTGGTTCAAAATTTTGGCACCGTAAAAGACTCTGGATAACCAGTCTGGAATTTGGGCGCAATTTTCAATTAGAGTGTCGTTGAAATTGTACAACAGAAAATATTCTAGGATTTTAAGATGACCACTGAACCAGAAATAGCCCTGGTTATATGGGTGAATGATCGTCCCATTAGGGGCATAATTTGTATGGCTGATATTCACTCGCCACAAAAAGAAAAGAAGGAACATCGCACGGGAGAGAAAGTGATGGCAGGTTGTCGTGGATTCAAGGGATACCATGAGTGTATTATTGCAAAAATTGCAGGTAAGTCATTACTCAGTCCAAATGTAACAAATGTAGCAAAATTATTTGCACGGCTGCTAAACACCTTAGCTGCAAAAGACTTCGTGTGACGTGAAATTTACGGGAAGCTATTAAGAAATATATCCTATGGAACAATTTCTTTTTTTATGTTTTTCGAAAGACTGATAAATTAAACGTCAAGCCTGTAAGGATATTGATGGGTATGTGTTATGTTATAAGCTTTGTTTACATAACTGGCAATATTTTTACTTGTCCCTAATGCACAATGATCAGTCATGACTGTCTTTCTAAAAGTTGGTACATGCCGGCCTTGCGAATATACATTTCCAAAATGTAAATTTCACTTTAAATTTTATTCACCCAATGGTATTTGTATTTTTGACCTTTTCGTTATTATTTTCCAGACACTGTAGCAATAAGTTATATTTGTTTTAATTAATTTCAGACTGTTGAAAACATACTGGTAGATCTCTTTTTCAACAAATTAATCTTTGATTCAGATTATGGCTTGTTTCTGTCTATCCAATTTATATTCAGCTGGTTCAGTAATATTTAATAGTAACTTAATGTATAATCAATGAGAATGTACAGCTGTAAACTGTTGCAAATGATTATAAATTTTCCTCACCAAAAATACTTGTTTAGTTTGTGTCCTTTAATTTCAGAAAAAAGTTGCAAGGCACAATATGTAAACAACTTGATGGTGACAGCTTCATTGAAATTCTTCGGTCTTTTAATTTGTATCAAGCAAGTGTGAGGTAATGCCATAACTGTTGTCTTCAAATTCAGATGTCTTGAACATTAACTACCTGGAGTTTTAATGACTTTTCCTCTTATGTGAATGCAGTTTGTGAGCAATATGGTTTGCAAATGTTTTCTTTTTTTTTATTAGGTCTATTGACAGTCACTGGACACAAATCCAGCCATCAGAGCATTAGTGCTCAGCTTATACCTACTGGCTATGATTGAATTATCACATGAGCCTATATAAATATAGCTATATATCATAAACTTAAAATGGTGAGTGGCTCAGTTAATCCTTTCCTATTTAATTTTCATTTACATGTGCAGATGACATTCACAGAAATTAAGGTGTAGATTTCACATGCCTTGAACATTTCTGTTTATTCCTTCTATATCATAAATCACTGTAAATCTCTGGGAAAGTTTCACAGGCTCAAGCATAGATTTACAGTTCAAGGAATTGTTGTCAGGTGCTAATTTTGAAATCTGACACGATTTTCTAATCTTGCAGCAAAGGTGATACATCCATACCAGAAAGTCAGAAGCATCCTGTGGATGGAAAGGATGAAAAAAACAACAGACAGGTATAATTTTAATCTGTGTTTAAAGACATGCCCCTAGATTAACACTGCAGACTTGTTATTTTCTGTTTTAATTAACAATTGTCATTTTTTTAACAAATTTTGAACTGCAATATATGCCTATAAATCCTACATTTCTTAAATGTTAACTTCAAGACAATGCTTTGTTTCTATTTTGACATTAAACAATATATTGCCCTTTTGTCAGTCATTTAAATTATTATTTATCTATGGTCACTCTGATAAAAAAATAATTCAAGATCAGATGGCTTGTAAAAAAATGTTATTTTAATCTGTATGTATCTACATGTATGAAATAAACATAAATCAGAAAAGGAACCACCAGTCAGTCTAAATATTAAGACAGTTTAATGCTATTATTTACATTTGAAGGGAAAAAAATTATGAGTGTATATAGATGATACAATGTATTTACTGACAACTGCTGCATGCAAGAGGTTTTGGGTTGCAAATTAAAAAGGGATTTTCTACATTTTACAGAATAAGAAACAGAAGACAACAGTATCCCAAAAGGGAAGACCAAGTAAAAAAAGCTGGAAACTCGGAGACAAAACTGGTATTATAGTGTTTTCATGTTTATATGTCTGTGTTATGCTGTGGTGTCATCTGTCCATCTGTCAGTAAACTTTTGATTATGTCTCCTGATCTTCAAAACTTAGAAAAAGGGCCATTCTCACCAAACTTTGAAGGCATGATTGCCAGCAAGTGTTTGCAACTATTTTGTTTTATTCAAGTTGTTCCCTTTTTAGAACATGTATAGGATTATTATAATAATCATTTTTCTTTTTTCTTGTTTGCTTAATGGAATTGTCATGAAAGCCTATATTTATAGTTGAATGTCTGTTTCTTGTGCATTTCCTGTCCATTCCAACCAGAATTTGGATACCATTGTGCCAAGATTTGAACAAATAGTCACTTAATATTTCACTTCATGATGCCATTTCAGGTTAACATTGCAAATGACCTAGAACTGATGGAATTGAAGAAGTATGTTGACTCAACAATGACTGTTTCTGATGGTTCTGTGGACAGTGATCCTAATCAATCTTCAGTCTTTGCTGCCAATGGATGGACAGTGGATGGCCCTATTGAATATACAACTGATGCTCCTGAAGTCAGTGTTCCTGGTGGATCAACATCCAATGTTGACAAAAGAAATAATAGGTATCATGAATAGAGACTATTACTTTGGGGTACAAATAAACTGATTTTAACATAACTTTTGTTGATATGAATAAATCAGATTTAATAAATAATGATTATATCAGAAAAAATCTGAATCTGTTTACACCATAATTAACTATTTTTATCCACTATAAATTCTTTTTGATGAAGCATATTTTGAACACATAACAAGTGTTGAAATATTAGGACTGTACTCCAGGCTGACAGTGCAAGTAGAGCTTTCAGTTTTATGGAAAGACCAAATAAAAAAGCATTTGTGGTTTTGGTTACTTGACTGACCCTATTTTTTCCTGCTGACTCAAATTTAAATTTTTTTTTTACAAGGGATGTAATAAAGATAAAAGTTAAATTTATAAGACTTGAATGACACATATATCCTAGTTTATGACATCAGCAATTGTTATTGTATTTAATATTA
>JAECUM010048647.1:0-12541 GCA_016617855.1 Megalonaias nervosa
ATCCCCGGGTCTGGCATAGGAGAAGACAGAGGGAACAAGTCTTCACTATCCCTCAAAGTGAAAACTGGGATGATGAGGCCACTCAAACCCCGTCTGCGCTCGGAACCATACGCATTAACTGGGAACAGGTCTGGAGCCGGCGATGTGTATGTGGTGCCCGCCCTGGGAGATGTCATCATTAACCAGGTTCATCTGAAGTTCAAAATACAGCCCTTCTCAGGGCTAAACAGATCTCTAGAAAAGAGACACTATTCAATTTGCCAATTTGTGTGAATGTGAAGTAGTGTGACTATAAACACTCATTTCTTTACTGATGTGTGTGTGTGTCTGTGTGTGTGTGTGTGTGTGTGTTTGCGTTCGCATTCGTTTGTGAGGATAGTATAGTGTGTATGTTTTATGCATTCTCGTTCGCTGGTGTGGATAGTATATATGTGTGTGTTTTATGCTTTCTCGTTCGTTGGTATGGATAGTATAGTGTGTATGTTTTATGTATTCGCGTTCGTTGGTGTGGATAGTAGGTATGGTATGTTTTATGCATTCTCGTTCGTTGCTGTGGATAGTAAATATGGTGTGTTTTATGCATTCGCGTTCGTTGGTGTGGATAGTATATAATATGTGAAGTGAGTGTGAGAGATGTTTTCGTTCACGTCCGTGCTTGACGTATATAACTCGTCATTTGCGCCATTCTACACAGAATACAACATGGCTAGCAACATGGAAAGAATGATTAGATTGCAGGAGGTAGTGGACACGTTAAGAATGGTGGAGGAGATGCTAGTCAGAATGCCTTTTGGGGCTTATAGTCCCCATAGACTACGCATGGAATTTAATAATTTGAAGAGAAGTAAGGACATATTAAATGAAATGATTAGGATTGAAAAGGACGAAAAGGAAGATTTAGAAGACAAAAGGAGAATGAGGGAGTGGAACGAAAAGATAGAAAAGGAAGAAGAAAATGAAAAAAGGGAGAAGGTGGAGAAAGTGAAGGAGAAGGAAAAAAAGGAGGAGAAGGAAAAGAATGAGAAGAAAGACAAAAAGTGGAGATCAAAAAAGTGTAGGAGAGAAAATAAGAAGTTGGTGGAGGAAAGGAAAAACTTAGAAGAAGACAAAAAAGAAGAAGAAATCTAAAGGCCCTTTTCAGGGCCACTTTCATATGCCTCGAAAAGATGTTTATTATCACTTTGCCTAAAAAAAAATTTATTCGGTTGTATAACTTATGTTTAACTCACAAAAACATTCTCTTAACCTAAAAATTTTTTTAGTCGATTGTATAACTTGGTTAGGATAGATTGATGTTCATCAATCTATGGAAACGAACGTGAAGGCATAAAACATACTATACTATCAACTGACACGAACGCGAATGCATAGCACTTTGTATAGAAATGAAACAAGTGGCATGACGTCACGGCACTTGCTACATTGTTGCAAGTGTCCAGTACCGTGACGTCATATTGACCCATGGTGTGCTAGTCGCTATACAAAATTCCCATTGTCCGTAGAGTAGCCCATGCTGATTTATTGTCCGTAGAAATCTTGTCCGTAGGGTACAAGACAGGGTCCCGTAATGCTAATTCCCATTGTCCGTAGGGTGCCCCACCATACTACTAATGATCTTAACTAACGTCCCTACCGAGGCGATCGGGGACAATGTTCTTTAACGGCGCCCATACATTGCCACAGAGAATAATGTTTATGTCAGTTGCCAGCTGTCTAATCTCCAGTCATAAATATAAGTCTTGAAAAGAATTGCCTCGTAACACTAAGGTGAGGTGAAACACTATGAAAATTTCTGCTTTTTAGCTCACGACGGAGCCCCCTTCGTCTGGCGTTTGTGAAGACTGGATCCTGGTCAATTACGAAGAAGAACTGGACTTTGTACAGGCCGACGAATTTAGAAATGTCATTATTGCAGCCTTCGTGACAGCCTATGCTCGCTTAAAACTGTACGAAGCCTTACACCAGTTAGGAGATCGTGTGCTGTATTTTCACACGGACAGTTTCATCTACATCGATCGCCTGGGTCACCGGCACCCTAACATCGAGGGAGACCGTTTAGGAGCCTGGACGGACGAGCACCCCGACGACAAGATTCTGAGTTTTGCTAGTGGCGGTCCTAAAAATTACGGCTATGGATACCGGGAACCACAAGGAGAAGTGTAAAGTGAAAGGATTGACTCTCAATTATCGCACTAGTCAAGTGGTGAACTTTGGGGTATTGAAAGAAGCCTTGCAGTCTGGAGAGGATCAACATTTTAGAGTGACCACCTATGAACCGCACAAGATTGTACGTTTACCTACACACCAAATCGTTTGTCGACCTTTGGAAAAACTGTATCAAATCGTGTACCATAAGAGAGTGCGCCTTCCCAACCACTTCACTTTACCTTATGGACATGCCGATATTGGTCATCGTATAGAAAAGGAAAATGTCCAAGACCGATAGTTCATTGTGACTACAATTGCCAAGCGAGAAAGATGAATCCTTTCAGAGGCGTACAAATCAAGTTCAGACAGACAGAATTTTAAGTTCGGTGATTCTCAAGTGGAGTGCGATGCTGTGCCTTGCGATTGCAGAGATACCGTATGCTGTGACCTCAGCGATTCAGCAGGACATCATGGGACCTTCGCTATGATTACTACTACTGCTACTATTAGTACAACAACTACTGCTACTACTACTACTACATCTACCGTGGAAAGTGATTTTATGCGTGTCAAACCTGACGCATGCGAAAGCGATGCCACTCGTTACAGTATACCTTATCACTTTACTCGTTTTTATCCTCAACGTCATACAACTCTACAGCTACCACCCTACGCATGTCATCCATGCCTGAGCAAACTATTTAATGTATTACCACCTCTTCATCGAAATGGGCCTGTGAAAGAAGAATATTCTTTTCCTGTACGCATGTCTGTATACTGCGACTTTAAAAGTCGATTCCAAAAGTTCAAAGGAAAGTGGCCCAAATATCTGGGAGGGTCTACTCCCGAAGAACTAGCCAGAGCTGGATTTGCCTACTTGGGCGAAGATGATAAAGTCAAGTGCTTCAGTTGCGGTGTGTCACTTCACCAGTCGGAGCAGAAAGATTCATCTTACCTGCAATATGCTCGATGGTCTCCGCACTGTCACTCCCTACCTTTAGTGGAACCCTAGTAATCTCATCATGGATACTTTACAAGAGAACATTCATGGTTTGCTTGTGGAGTTGAGAGAAGGCATTTACCGAGAGTTTGTCAAAATTCAAGTGAAACGCAAACAACAATTTCATCCGTTACGTCACCAACGTTTGAACCACCGGTACCTCAATGCTATAAGAGGACTAATTCATCTGAAAGCGTTCCAATGGTCAAACATTGATCAACTGACCAAGGGCCAGAAGACTTTGGTTGCTCCTGATTCTACTTACATAGTGTTCATACTACAAAGAATTCCGTAGGAAGACTTAGATGATTACCAAAATCTTTTACGCTATCAAATTTTGCCTATAGAGGAAAATTCTGTGCGGTGTTTGGTGTGTGAGCTAGTGACTAACCTATTTGGATACGCCGACGGAGTACGATCAGTTCTGTGCAAAAATTACACTTATTACCTCCGACAAAAAAGGGTATAAAAACTTGCTTCCAGGCCACGACCTTTATCAGTTTTGATACAATAGATTCCGTGGAAGGAAGTCAATGACACTATTCAGACTGGCGGATTACCAACACATTTTACGAGAACTGTATCCATTGAAATGGGGTCGACGTGTGGTGTGTGTCTTAGTGACTTCCTTTCTGGGATTTCGTTTACCAGCCGATTCCTTGTGGACTCTTTACGAACAGTACCTACCACCAAACACATGAGGGTGGTACCTTTAAATGTACACGAGAGACTCATTCTGTTAAAAGCCTTGCGCTTTCATCTCGATACTTGTCAGCCTCTACGGGAAAAAAGATTCGTCAACTTTTAGTCACTGAAGATATTTACGAAGATGTGTATGTAGCTTGTGACTTACACCCTCACTGGCAAGATGTACGTAACTGGAAAAGGTTTGGTTTCGAGGCTTGAACAAAAGAAGCGACAAACTATGCCCAAGATTTGTAATCATGAAGTCAAGCGTCCAGTGAAAAAAGTAACTTTTAAACCTGTGTTAACCGCAGTTTCAGATGAACCCGACACCGAGGAAAACCACTCCATTCAGGACAGGACTGTCATTGACATGGACACCCCGAACGGCCATTCCGGGAGAACCCCTGTGTGACTGTGCCAAGTGTAGAGACTCTAAAAACATTACCCAGTGTCCCTAGGACACCACACCTACGCCACAAAAAATGTTGTACAGTGACTTGTTTGTATTCCACTTTGATCGTTTGGATGTGTATTTTATCGATGTACTTAACCATTTGGCTTTTATGTATTATTGTCTTTCGTGTTCAATTTTAAAAATGTTGAAATAAACGTGTCCTGAAAAAGTATAAAACTCTAGTCTTGTCTCTGCTCGTTTCAAAAGCATCCCCTTCACTATCGCTACCTCTGCTCTCTCTAGTCCCTCTTCCTCCACTTTCAAAGTCATCGACGAAAAGTTAGATCGTGCTAGTTGGGAGGCCTTGTATCTTCGCCATCCCTTTAACATGTTAATTGCTGGACCCAGTGGTTCAGGCAATACCGAATTTGTCAAGCGTTTGATCGAACATAAAATTCATTTGATCGATCGTCCACCTAAACGTATCGTGTGGTGTTACAAAGAGTGGCAACTGGCGTAGAGCCTCCTGCGAGAACGTCAAGACGATTAAATCTTGTTTATGGAAGGCATTCCTGGCAAAGACGACGGAATCGTGTCTGACCCTAGTCAAACCCATCTGGTCATCTTCGACGACATGTTAGGAGAATACGAAGAAGAAATTAAACTGTGGTTTACGCGCAAAGGGCATCATCGTAATGCCAATGTCATTTACATCACCCAACATTTGCCTCAGCAAAGTAAAACCCATCGCAACATCAGTCTCAATGCTCATTACGTGGTCTTGTTTAAAAGCCCTAGAGATAAATAGCAAGTACAAGTGTTTAGCAAACAGTTAGGAACTCCGTGGCTAATTCATGCGTACGATGATGCAACTCAAACCGCTCACGCCTATTTACTTGTGGATTTAAAACCCACCATCCCCGATTATTTGCGATTTCGTACCCATCTGTTTCACCACTGGTACCAAGACGGAGGGCCTGTCGTGTACACGTCCCCGTCGACTTTAAAAGATCTATAAAAACCTCGGACATTTTTGGTCTGTCTCACACATCGTCAACATGACGTCTCTTCAGTCTCATCTTCCCGTCAAATTTATTCGTGCCTTGTATGGCATCAGTCGCGAAAAAAATCCACATATACCTGCTCGTGTCTTAGATGCCATTTTGAAAGAAGTCTTACAATGGTTTACGGTGACAGCACGTCAGTTACTTCAAGGCATCATTCACATACCTCATCACACCAAGCACTTTTTTGAGAGAAACAAAGTAGCTCTAACGCAACTGGCAGATCCCCGCATCGACACTCAAACCAAAAAGCAAATCATTTTGAAACCTGGGGGTAGCGAGTCTCTATGAGGTGTCATCATTCGATCCCTCTTAAAATGGGATTCCAATGCCGCAAAAGTCATCCCCAAGAAAAAAGTCACTCCCCGACCCAAACGTACCCAGAAGAAAAAGACCAGTGGTGCCAGGACCAGGTAACAGCCACAGAAAAGAAAAGTCCCCAGAAAAAGAAAAGACGCCAGAAAAGATCAAAGATGTCAGCACTGCGGCCAGGACGCAACCTTACATCCCAAGCCACGACCTGCCGCAACGGTGACCGCGTCTCCTGTAGCCTTAGTTCTTCCACTTCTCCGTTGCTTGTGATGCCAAGCAAACTCAATTTGACACGCGTCTTTCCTAATTTGATGAAAAAATGGAAACCCGTGTCTCCAGGAACTTCTCCTCCAGCGGTGACACCCTCCTCCTCTTTAGCTGCCGCGGAAGCTGCTAAGAAAGTACCCTCCCCCAAAATCCATGTCCAAGAGAGATCGGGTATGTTACAGAGTTTACTGGATTTATCCAAGCAAGAACTGTCCCGATTTAGTCTGTTACGAACCCCTCAACGTCGAGTGATGCCTGTCATGAAGATGATACGACGGACCGACAATCAGTGGCGACGCATTCCACCAAAATAAAAAAGACTCTGAGAAAACGATGGGTATCAGTGATTTTTGTGCTCTTGAACGCAAAAAGATGTCACCCCAGAAGTGTACATCATCACCATCGTCCTTCTCATGTCCTTAAAGGAAAAGGAAAAAGGAAAGGACAGACTTGTCGTTTGACCCCGCATCCGAAAAGAACGCTTAGCCAATTATCGACGTGTACCCCAGAAAAGACACAATCGTCCAAAGAAAAAGAGGAGCAACCAAACGGGAGGATTTTTTGTTTGGTGATAATGAGATAACCAGAAAGTTCGTTAAACAGACTGGTCACACACCCAGCCAACCCCTCCAAACATACTACTTAAAAAAATAAGATAAAAGGGTGTGTGCCAAGTCATAGACGTCATGGTAATGTTTGTGTGTGCTCTGGAACAAACAAAGATGTCACCTACCAGAAGTGCACACCACCACCATCGTCGTTCTCCTGTCCAAAAAAGAAAAAGAAAAAGAAAAGGACAGTCTCGTCATTTGACCCAGCATTCGAAAAAAACGCTTAGCCAACTTCGAAGTCTTGCCCCATCGTCCAAAGAAAAAGAGGAACAACCAAAGGGGAGGACTGTTTGGCGATACAGAAAAATGTCGTCACAGTTTTGATGAAGCGATAGTCAAAGAGTTCGTCAAAAAGACTCGTTACAAACCCTTCCACCTACTCCAAAAATTAAGATAAAAGGGTGTGTGCCAAGTCATCGACGTCAGTGTATTTTTTGTGTGTGCCCCGGAACAAACAAAGATCTCACCATCAGAAATCATCCCTCTTCTATTCCCAAAAGAAAGAAAAGGAGAGGACTGCCTCCTCATTTAGCCAAGCATTGGGACATGTTGTCCATTCTGTCCAAAGCCCCTACACCCATGCGAACTCATTCAAACCGCCTCCAAAGACGTCATCGATACCGTGTGCGAATGTTGCCTGAATGTCTTGAAAGGCACGATACCTTTGTCTCAACATCAGAATGAATGCTTAGGCAAGCCTCGACACGTTCTTCGCCAAATGATCCCAAAGAAAATACCCATCGGTCAAAAGAAAATGATGTTGGTGCAACGTGTTGGATTTGTGCACCTGTTTTGTTCGCACCTTTGCTAAAAACCACATTGGTACCAATGATTACAGGAGCTGTTTCGCAAGGGATAGGTCAAAGATAGAAATTATCAAGAAGATAAAAAGGTCCTCCGGGGTTAAAAGATCTCAGACGTGACGTTTGGAATCTGATGGAAGGACGAAAACTGACTGTAGTGCCTTACAAACGATGGATGGAATTCCATCTTTGGTAAGAACGAAGGACCCCGCATTTACCTCCCAATCCTCATTTGACCGAGATGTCCCAGTTGCAACACGAACTGCAGTCGATGATGGATCGCAGTGATATGTCAGAAACGGAAAATCGCAACGGTACGGTCAAGTGCTGCAACGACTTCAACTCTTTCACCAGAAAGCTTTAGTCGAAACAGCTCGACCGACTCTGAAAGATTTTAAGACCCTGATGAAAAGTCGATAACCACCACCACCATCACCCACAGTGACCAAGACAGGTGCAGCCCCACGAATACGTGAGAAAGAAGAGGCACGAGAAGTCTTTCAAACACCGTCAGCAGCTCCCATCCCTAGTAAGACTGCAGCGTCCTTGTTGACCCTTCCCCCACACCCCAACGAGAAGAACTCAAAGCTTGGGTTAAAAAGATGATGTCCACTCCTCCATCGACAGAAGTGAAAAGGAAAGAATGGAAAGCAGAGGTGAAAAAGGAAAGCAAGACAAAATCCATCCCATTACCATCACCACCATCACTACCGTCGACTTCTACTCCCGTGGCACGTCGGACACGTAAAGCCGTTTCCAAACCTTCTCACCCCAACCAGTGTAGGATCAGTGAAGAGTGGGTGACTTATTGAAGAGAGTGAGAGTCCTGATGGAGAACTTGTTAACCAGCAGATCCATCCCATTCAGCGGAATATGGAGGAGTTCAGATATTGTATCGTGCTGCCAAACCCGACTGAAAAGTGTCCGTTTACCACAAATGTAACGATGGTTACAAGAACAAGCCAAGTACACCTTACACAAACCCATTCGACAAAAATGTTCCAGAAATCGCACCCGAGTGGAGCGCATCGATCACCAATGGCAAGCCGATTTAGCCGATGTCTCTCATTTGGCCACCTACAATCTCAAGTACATCTACGTCTTACCACACCTGGTCCAAGAGTACAAACAATCTTACCATCGGAGCATCGGATGCGCCCCCCTCCCCCACCAAGAAGTGACTCCCGACAACGACGTGGTCGTCTTTGAGCGCCTGTTTGGTACGTCCGCGACTGTGGCTGTCCCCAAGAAAGGTGGAGTGTTGGCGACGGGAGATTGGGTGCGCATTGGCAAAACCAAACGCACTTTCGACAAAGGTTACTTACCCAACTGGACCACCAAATTGTTTCGTGTCACTGGACGAGTGCGTGGCCGTCATCCTACCGTCTATAACTTGGAAGACATGAACGGGGAAGTGTTAAAAAGAACTTTTTACTTGCCGAGTTACAGCTAGTGAGTAAGAAAGAAGACGAAGTGTACCACATCGAAAGCATTCCCAATCGAAGAACCCGTAAAGTGAGAAAACGTCGTGTCAAAGAAGTCAATGTACATTGCAAAGGAATGGATATCCGCCGAGTTTTGACTCTTGCATCGACGCTTCGCAACTCATCGACTATAAAAAGTAACCATCATGCCCTTCAACACAGCCTCAACCACCACAGTGACCATTCCTTCTCCCAGTCCTTCTCTGCAAGATCTACAAAAGCAACCCCTGTGGGTGTGGTGTAGAGAACGTGTGCCTAAAACACAAATCGTCTTTTTCTGCCAGATCCTTTGTGGTGTATTGTGTGATCGGTGCTGCCATTGCCAATTTGAGTTTCCAACAAGGAGACAAATAATTGTGGTCCATTTTACTGAGCAGTTGCATCGGTTACCATCTCCCCAATAGTTCCCTGAAATACTCTAACGGTAACAACGGGAGTCTTGCGACCAACGTCAGTCACCCTCCCAACAGTCACAATAACAACAATCCTCCTTTAGACACTCCTCTGACCTCCAGTGACACCTAGGACAGCAGAATTCTGGAACTATGAATAACGGATTTTACTTGTCGTTACCCAGTGACAGTTCCATGGATGTGTTTCCCCACAATACTTCATGCTGTTTCACGGCCAAATTACCTCAGTCCATCCAATTGGATCACGAAGACCATTGGTAAGTGGCTTTGGTGGAAATGATTCACCATACAGAAATCAAAATCATCACTGAAAATCAAAACACTTTCGAGGTCGAAGTTCTGGACGACGAAATGTAACAATACCTGCATAAAAACGAAACTGTAGATGCCTCTAAGAAACGACAAGTGTCCTCCAATCCTCCACGATACATTTATCGGTTGAGATTTCCTGCAGGCTATTATTTTAGTGGTCAACATCTGGTGGACACGATTGCTGCCAGGTTCAATGCGCTGTTTGGCAAAGCCTTGGACAAAACCAAACGAGGTGTTACGCGCGAGTACCACAAAGTAGTTCGTCGCCTACTGATGAAATTTTTGGATGACAAAACGTTGGACACTACATTTTCTCCTGAATTGTTTGACATATTGGATGGGGATCTCAAGATGGTCAATGGTAACCACAATGGTGACAACTTGGATTATGCGAGGTTTTCTCGTTCCCCGGTAGAACTGACCCAAGGATTAAATTTGTTCTTTGTGTACTCCGATGTGGTGGAGTACAACGTGGTGGGACGCACCTCCGTACCATTACTGCATGTCATTCCTTTCAAAGTGGATTCTGCTACGACCAATGACAAGGAAGATGGCAACACCTATCACGTTCACCGCGAATTTGCACATTCTTACTATTTATTCGTCAGTAAGTCGTATTTCGACAGTGTCAACATTGCTATAAATGGAGATCTGGGACAGAATATTCCATTCTCCAAAGGGAAAGTTACGGTAACACTCCATTTTCGAAAACGATTCTCTAACGACTTGTAAGTCATGTATCCTGTGTACAGAGGAGCCGCTCGACAGCGAGGACATGGTTCAGGAGATATGGTGAAATCGGCCTTTCGTTCGGTGTCTCACGTTTTGAAACCGATGGTGACACGAGGATTGCACACCTTGAAAGATGCCGCGTTGACGCAAAGCAAAGAATTTCTCCAAAATGTCACCATCGACAAACAAAAGCCCAAAGCAGCTTTCTTGAGAGCAGGCAAAAATGTCTTGCTTCAAACGGGCAAAAAGAGTTTGGCACGACGAGAAACTATTATAAATGACCTGGACGCTGCCCAATCAGACATTCATGCTTCCCTGACACCACGACGAAGGCACCCGTCCAGAGGCCTTCACACCCCCAGAGCTAGAAAGAACAGTAAAAGAAGAACCGTCCGAGAATTAGACGTTTTTGATTATTAAATCAGAGAGAAAAAATGATACACCGAGAGTCTTGCGAATGTTCCAGGTCGGAACTGGATCTGTTTGCCATGCCACCTACTGTGATGAGGATGCAAGAATCTCAGTGGGTAGAATGTCATCCCATCTCCTGTTGGACGACCTCAGCACCCATAGAATTTGAAATCAAAGGACAGCCCGAAGATTACATCGATCTGAATAGCAGTTACTTTTTTGTACTTGAAATTCAAAGTGATCAAAATGGTCGACACCGCTCCGGAAGCCGATGCTAGAGTAGTTCCCGTCAACAATTTTGTGCATTGCTTGTTCAGCGAAGTGGATCTGTACTTGAATAACAAACTGGTCAGTATCAGCATGGATACTTACCCTTACCGGGCGTACCTGGAAGATCTCTTGACGCACCGAAAATAAGCCAAGAACACCCATCTGGATGCTTGTGTCGTTTGACACAGCAGGCGAGGACAAGTTTAACGACACAGCCCTGACAGCAGATGACGATCCTCAGAATGTGGGTTTTAACGACCGTCGAAAGAAAACCCTGCAAGGACGTAGTTTAAAACTGATGGATCGTTTGCATTTGGACATGTGGTTGCAAGAAAAGTATTTGCTGAACGGAGTCGATATTCGCTTGAGATTGGATCGTAGCAGTACAGTCTAACATTTGATGGCTCATGCCAACGAGTACAAAACCATCATCCAAGAGCCAGACTTTACGTGCGACGCGTGGAAGTGTTACCTAAAGTGGGAAACGACATCAGCCACATTTTGAGCAGAACGACCGCCAATATCCGATACGACGCGTGGAAGTGAAAACTTTCACCATTGCCGCTGGACTCCGATCCAAGATCGAAGATCATCTGTTCCAAGGACAGTTACTCAAACGTTTAATCGTTGGTATCATCAGCAACGAAGCCCTCAACGGAGCCGTCACTGCCAATCCTTTCCAGTTTAAGCACTACAGAGTGTCCAAGATTGAAGTCAGTCGCGAAGCAAGACCTTGTGCACCAGACCCTTCGAACCTAACTTTGCCCAGCAGAATTACATGAGATCGTACTTGTCCCTGTACGAAGCCACGGAACTGCTAGGGACCAACACCAGCCACGGCATTTCGTACGACGATTATGCAGGAGGCTACGATTTGTGGACCTTTGAGTTCACTCCTGAACAAGGCAGCAACGAGGGACATTTCCACCCTATAAAATCTGGCCAACTGCGTGTGGAACTTCAGTTTGCAGAAGCTCTCACCGAGACGGTGAAAGTCATCCTGTATGCCGAATTCGATAATATCACAGAAATCAACAGTTTGAGAGAAGTCATTCTAGACTATTAGAAGCTATGGAAGACTTTTATCCCTCTTTGAACGGTCGAGAATCTTTGGAAATAGAATGGGAGGATAACGTGGAAGCAGAACTATCCACCAAAAAAGACGAAGAGGACATGGTCATGTCCGGATGGCCAGAACAAGAACAACATTTAGTCTCCTGTTTTGCCAAACACCTGGCGGAAAAAATTACTGCGTTGACCAAGAAAGATTGCTATGGATGTCAAAACGACCATCCCATTCAAAATCAGCACGATAGATGCCTGAAGATGAGTCAATAAGCAAAATTGGACGAGTATATGGAGGACGCTTGGGGTCTCATCTCGGAAGAAGCAGTGTTGCATCAGTGGTATAAAGGCTTGCGTGATCATTCCTGCCCTCCATTGACTGCTCTAGAGATCCATCGCATCGAATCTCTCTTGACCCAGAGTACGGAGACGAAGCGACAAGACAATTGCTTGACAGAGATTTTCAAGCAAAAGGTCGGGATTGAATTGATGACTTATCGTTACCTGTGAAAAAGAAAAAAAAAAAAAAAAAAAATGGATACCTGGGAACCTTATTATCTTTTGAACA
>JAECUM010048652.1:0-10118 GCA_016617855.1 Megalonaias nervosa
AAAAAAAAAAAATATATTTGAAAAGGGATTTACTCCAAACTAGAGCGAAGAAATATTTGCTGTTGATAAAGCTCTAACAACGAAACCTGTAACATAAACGTTAAAAGATTTAGTAGGAGAATCAGTAATTGGTAGTTTTTACGAACAGGAACAACAAAATACCAAACAAGATGTTTTTGTTATCGAATGAGTAATAAAAAAGCGCGATAATAAAAGCCTTGTTAAGTGGCGTGGGTACAGCGATAAATTTAATAGTTGGATACCAACTACGGCAATTCGTACTGGGAAATAATATTTCTATAAATTTCTTCATATTTGCGTAAAACAGATTTAAATTTTACAGGTTTACATAATGATATCAAATATTGTCGGCGATCATCAGAGATCGTCATTAAATGAAATATCTTAACAAAGATGAAATCAAATTTATGTTTTTTAATCGGTCTGGAAATTTAATATTAAAAACGGTTTTATCAACCGCCAGAACGATTGATTTTCGTCTACTGTAAAATTAAATTTTAAAATTTTCTGTGTAATATGATATTTTACGTTATAAGGACCAGTTGTTTTGTTTTCCATAATTTTTCTTGTTCCACGACGGTGTTGAGGTATCGTTGACGATTTTATCGTCGACATCGTTTTCAATAACATTGTCGGGTTCGGTTTACATAACGTCGTCGGCGTTGTTAACGTTTTTGTCGTTGACAACAATATTAATTTTTTGCGTTACATCTAGTAGCTCCAGGGGTGTATCATAGATATACTTCAGCTTTTCCAGAAAGCTCATTATATAATTTTATGTAACTTTAAGTAATATAAAAAGACGGAAAAAATAAAATCTATCGAGCGTGTTAGGATATATAACCTTAGTGCTCTCAAAGAAGCCGTAGAAAAAGTATTATCTGGCGAAAAAAAATATCAGTTAATCTATTTTTAGTTTATGGTGGAAGCGATAACATTTTGTTGACGAAATCTGAGAGAAAACGATTACTCGTTGAAAAAAAAGATTAGTGCGATTTATAATACCGAATATATAATGTTGTGGTGCCATACTTGTATTAGTCGGAATGAACTTGAGAAAATATTGCAATAAATTTAGTTATCGTCGTAGAAAAATGTTATTCTTTCGAATGTTGTTTTTGCTGTTGCTGTTTTTCTTACTCGATCCGCAACAAAGTTTACTGCACTAGGGTTAATATTGAAATATCTAGCAGCAGCATTTATTGAAATTTTTTTTAATTCCTCATCTGTTTCAGTATTTACCGCAATTACGGGTTTAACTCTACTAAAATTATAATTACCTGTATTTCCTCGCCTACTATTTTCTTTTGACGTGACAAGATCAAGATTCTCTAGTCGATTGTCCGTTTTGATACTGTTGATATGATCTTTCACTAATCCACTTGGAATGGGTCCTTTAAAAACGTCATAAATGAATCGATATGATTTATTATTAACAAAATCTGTTTTTATTCCTCGGATCATTACCACAAGATATCCATCCTTGTCTAAATTACCCAATCTTTTTTCGTTTTTATACTTCGAATAATTCCTTTATCAGAAACCTCGTATAAATCGATCACTGGATGAGGTTGAAATTCATCTTGTAGAGACAAGTTCAAATGTCATCATCAGTGATTGCACCATTAACATGATATACACGTTTTCCTTGTGGAATTTCTTCATCACAGAATAACGTATAGATGAAATCTTTTTTGAAAATCTCAACTCGCTCGGTATCTCCATCTGATTTTACGTTGATCATGTAACCAGCTGGCGTTGACTTACCAAATGGTATACCATATGTGATACTTATCACCGATCCTAACATGTTCCCGGCGTATAAATTATACTTCGGGTGAATATAGTAGTAATACTGTTCGTTTGCACTTGTCGTTGTTAAATTTTGCATCATTATACTTATAAGAAATCCATTTGTTTAATTGTTAATTTTTTGATATTTCAATTAGATATTTAATATAACATATTATATAATGCTAAAATTGCGAGATATTGCTAAAAAGAGCCTTATAGGAGAACCAACAAAAATAGCTACGGCTTTTGCTGGATTCGATAACAGCTACCTATTTGATAAACAAGTTGTTTTAACAAATTTTTCAGCGACAAATCTTTATTATCTACTAGAACCAACTGTAAATCGTGAACTAAAAAAACGTAAAAGTATCAAATTGTCAGTACAATATCATGTAATTCTTTCCAAATTACATGTAACAGAAGAGTCGACTAATGAGGAAACTGCTGATCCTTACATAACAGCTAAATCTAGGCGTGTTTTGATTGGAACCAATCTTTCACTGCTAGCTAATGAAATGCATCAGGAGATCTGGAAAAAGATAGAAGAATTTACTCAATCCGGTTCCGGCTGGAAGTTTGAGATGATCGTTGAAATTTTGTTTCATACGATGAAATATAACGTGTTAAGAGGTAGTTCATATGTTGATCTACCACAAAAGATAAAAAATAAAAAATGTTGTATTAATGTTAAAAACCACGACAATAGATGTTTTCAATAGGCTATTCTTTCTTCTATGTTTCCACCTGGAAAAAACGCAGATCGTGTTGAAAAATATTTGATTCCATGTCAGAATTAAATTTTACCGGATTTGATTTCCCAGTTACTCAAAATCAAATACCAAAATTTGTAAAACAGAATAATATTTCAGTTAACGTATTCGGTTCAGACGATAAAGAAAATGTATATCCGAGATACGTTTCAGAAAAAGCTTCTAATCAACAATAAACATGTTATTTTACAAAAATCATTATGTTTGGATTAAAAACTTTTAATGGGTTGGTTGCTAAACAATACAGTAAACGAAAAGATAATAAGTACTTTTGTTACCGTTGTTTACACGGTTGTGTTGACGATGAAAGATTACAAAAGCATGTACAATATTGTTCGGAAGTACAGCAAATAACAATGCCGAAAGAAAAAGATAAAAGTTTAAAGTTTGTTAATCACAATCATAAGTTGATGATACCATTTGTTGTTTACGCCGACTTTTAGTGTTTGTTACAACCTGTACTTGGTGCTTAAAATAATCCAAATCAATCAAGTACAAGAACAATTCAAAATCATATTCCGTGTGGAGTAGCTTTCAAAATAGTTTGTTGTATTGATCAAAGCTTATCAAAGCCAATAAAATTATATCGAGGTAAGGATCCAGTTGTTTGGCTTCTAAAACAATTGATTAACGAAGTTGATGATATATTTGATCGATTAAAAAGAGTTGTTCCAATGATAAAGCTAACTACGGAACAAACAAATGATTACGAAAAAGCAGAATTTTGTCATATTTGCGCAAAACCTTTTGATGAAGAACTTGATAATAAAAAAGTACACGACCATTGTCGTTTAACAGGAAAATATCGTGTGGCTGCTCATGATAAATGCAATCTAAAATTTCATGCTCCAGATTTTATTCCAGTTGTTCTTCATAATTTCCGAGGATATGATAGCCATGTTATCGTAGAAGCCTTTGGTGATCCTTATGTAAAAAATCGTTTAAAACTTGATAACGTTATTAAGTGTATTCCAAACAATTTTGAAAAGTATATGTCGGTTATGCTAGGTAAGTTGCATTTTATTGATAGTCTACAGTTTATGACAGCATCGTTAGATGAACTAGTGAAAAGTTGTAATGACTTTTAAAACCTAAAAGATTGTTCAAATTTGGTTAACAAAAATGGAGTATTTCCATATGAGTACCAAGATGATTGGAGTAAATCTGATGAAACGTCTTTACCTGAAATAGTGAAATTTTATTCACAATTGAAAAATCAAAATGAATCAGATGATGAGTACAAATACGCACAAAATATTTGGAAAGAATTCGATCGTAAAACATTTGGCGATTATCATGATTTGTACTTGAAAACTGATGTGTTATTGTTGGCTGACGTATTTGAAAGTTTTCATTGAGTAAGTTATAACAATTACGGATTTGATCCTTGTTGGTATTATTCTGCTCCTGGGTTATCTTGGGATTCTTTGTTAAAGTTCAGTAAAATCGAGTTGGAGTTGTTAACGGACGTTGATATGTTTAACTTTATTGAAAAAGGTATACGAGGAGGTATTAGCGTTATTGTGAAAAAGTATTCCGTGGCAAATAACAAGTACATGAAAGACTATGATCCTGAAAAACCAATAAAGTTCATCATCTCAATAAACACAAATAATTTGTAGGGTTATGCAATGTCAGAACCAATTCCGTTTGGTGGATTCCGTTGGATTACACCAGATCAATTTTTAGCAGAAACTGAAAAAAAGATACCAGATGATGTTTCGTATTTCGTTGAAGTTGATCTTGATTATCCTACTATGTTACATCAATTACATAACGATCATCCGTTTTGTACGGAATCGATGATAATAGATTATAGTTTATTATCTCAAGAACAACAAGAAATAGCATCTCCGAGACAAAATTCGATGGTAAAAGAACTAGTTCCAAATTTGTTTGATAAACGAAATTATGTTTTGCATTATAAGGTTCTAAAACAAGCTGTAGATGCTGGTCTTGTGTTAAGAAAAGTTCATCGAGTTTTAAAATTTAATCAATCAACGTGGATGAAAGATTATATTGACTCTAATGCTTCTAGAAACGCTGCAGCTAAAACTGATTTTGAAAAAAAATTTCTTCAAGCTCATAAACAACTCAGTTTTTGGAAAAACAATGGAAAATATTCGAAAACGAGTAAATATTGAATTAGTTAATGATATTGATCGTAGAAACAAACTTGTATGAGATGATAGTTTTGTTAGTATGAAAATTTTTAATGAAAGTCTTGTCGCGATGCAACGACAAAAAAAAAATTTAAAACTTAATAAGCCAATCTATGGTGGAGCATATGTGTTAGATTTATCAAAGTGGCTCATGTATGATTTTCAGTATAATTTTGTCAAAAACAAATGGCCGTTGAGTAAATTATTATTTACTGATACCGACTCGCGGGTTTATGAAATAGATTGTGCTAACAATGATGTATATCAAGATATTTAGGATAACAGACATCTTTTCAATCTTTCTGATTATCCTCGTAACAGTAAATTTTACGATGATACAAATAAAAAGGTAATTGTAAGTTCAAAGATGAAATGAACTCTAATATCATCAAGTATTTCATTGGATTACGATGTAAAATGTACGCCATATTGTTGGATAATAATAAATTAACGAAAAAAGCAAAAGGTTTACAACGCGATTATGTTAAGAAATTTTCGAATTTGATGATTATAAATATGTATTCGATGGAGGTATTTGTTTTATACGAGCATTGGCTATTCGAACAAATCATCATGAACTTGAAACAGATGTTATTGTAAAACGTGGATTGAGTAATTTTGATGATAAACGTTATTGTGAAAATGGAGCAGATACTTTTGCACTTGGATACTGTAACGATGATAGATCTATAATCGATATTATATTTGGTGATTAAATCCTTAGGCTTGGGTATGAAATTTTGTGTGAACTATATAAATAATGCTTGATAAAGTAACAATCAAAAACAATAGTAAGATTAAATATTTAATGAAAGATGGTAAACCGATTACATTCGACTTTAAAAATGAAACACCTGGAATATGTTTTTGCGGAAATGGATTTTCTCAAAACAGATTAAAATTATCTTTGATTAGATCTGGTGACAGTAATTATTTCGATTTTCTTGAAAAATAAATAGTGAATTGTCGGAAGGATTTAATAATTTTCATAACCCTGTTAGTCAATATAAATATGAAAATGACCATTGATCTCGATCGATCGAGGGTATATTTCGTAACAAAAAAATATCCTCTCAATAAACTACAAATAATGGATTTATTTTAATCTCGTCGATGTGTTAGTGGTAGAGAAAAGTTTAGCCTTTATTACAGCAACGATGAAATATTTTTAATTTCAACTGTTGAAACGCTAACGATTGGTGATGAGATATAACATTTTTATAAATAATCCCAAAGTGCAAATCACTTCTTGTGGAAATTTTATTTAAACTTGATAAATAATCTGATTTGTCGTTGATGTTACAGTGACGTTTTTCAGCCGATGAGGTGGGTGGGGGTTGATGGTTCGAAATCAGTTAGAAAAATTGGTCTTGTGCCAGAAACCCACATACCTTTACTACTATATATACACGAAAGAACGGGAAGTGTTAACCCTGAATCCTACAGGATGATGCGTGGGTATATGAAAATAGTATCACTATACAGGACCTAAATATTTTTCATGGGTACCCTACTGAGATTCGAAACAGGTTCCGCACTATACGCTTAGTCTTTCGGCATCAAAGCCCATACCTTCCTTCGTCAGTATAGGCATTCTTACGTAGCTGACACACTCGCATGGCGACCCATTAATGATCTCCCATCTAACATACAATCACTCCTGGTTTCCCTGACATAATCCAGGCATATAAAAATGAATATAGATCGTTACAAATATACACCAGATAGAGCGCAAAGTGGGAATCCGTTATCTAACATAAGGTCAAGTGGAATTTTCAATAGAGAAAGAGTATAATGACACAAGTTAGATAATTTGAAACTCGTCTCCTACCGAGATTAGAACCTGCACGCACCAACCATCATACCCTCCTTTGTGGGTATAGGTGTTCTTCTGTAACAGAAGCACTCGTATGCAACCCATTAACAGTCATCTAATGCACAGTTACTCCGGATATAGAAGTCAGTATAAACAGTCACAATTGGTAAAGCGGTACCAATTGCGCAAGTCCGGGTGGTGGTGGGTGGATCTAAAGTTGTAGGGAACATTGTATTCAGAAATAAAGAAAGAAAACTATCTGTGATTGTTGCATTATGTAACAGTTGCAGTTTCTGTCATACTTTGAAAAATTGTGTCACTTGGATACTTGTGAGATTAAGTTAATTTATATTTAGACCATGAATGCTCCAGAAGGATTTTGACGGAACATACTCGAAGCAGGTGAAATATTTAAAACTGAAAAGACTAAGATCACCTCGGCTTAAATCCTGCACATGCAAAACGGAAACGTACTAGAACTCTACCAGAGAAATGAACCCCTTGAGTATTATCGGGCGGTGAGTTAAAAGCAGGTCAAAGATTACACGTTAAATAAAATCCGGAGATGACATGGATGGTAATCTCAACATGGACGGGCATTTGATAGTCGGAGTCGACACCACGCAGGCCTTGCTGGACGATCAAGTCCCGAGTGACAATTATATTACCGACTACGCGCTGAAAAATCTGGTGACACGATGACGGGTAACCTTAACATGGATGGACATTTAATCATTGGATTATACACCACATCGGTATTTCATGGTGATTACGCGCTGAGTTACAAACATATGTCCGACATGCGCTGGCAAGGGGAGGCGGTTTGATGACAGGTGAACTCAACATGGATTACAATAAAATGTTTATGTGGTCGACGCCACTAAAGGTTTGATGTTATTTACAAATTATCCGTGGATGCGCGTCGAGTTAAAAACAATGTTGGCGTATACCATCTATGACGTCCAACGCGTCCAACAGATCAGATTTATCGCTAACTCTCGTCGGAATATTCTACATTGTTTGCCTCGTTTTTATGCGTTTACTCAGTTGTCAGCGACTAGCGAATGGGCAACTTCGACTCAGCACATCAGGGTGCGGGTGGGGTAGGGTTGGGGTGAGGGTGGTTTATTGGATTCAGTGTCCAACAGAGATCAGCATTTGGAAATTTAATCTGCGGACCGTTTTTGTAACATTGGCAGGATCACCAGTTTTAATTTCTTTGCGAGAGAGATTTCGGAATCAACGTGGACAACATTATACACTAGTATGGTTATACTCAGATCCACGCTGCAGGAGTTTTTGTTATCAGCGCCGTAGCTGCAGTACAACGTTTCTAGGTTAAACATCACATCGGGAGAACCCACTAACCCGGGACGTAGGTGTTTTTAGCTTTTTACGGTGGATGGCCTCATTTAAACTTTTATCCACATATGATGATTTAATCAGCACATTGTTTATAGCAAGTTAACCGGAATCGTTGGTATCGCTCGCGATCAGGTAGGTTGTTATTTGCACATGAACACTTGGATGCGCCTGACGACGCAAAGGCTAAAATAGCGTGTAGAACAATCGGGAAATTAAAAGAAGCGCGTGTGGACATCAAAACCAATCCGGACAAATGTATTGGTCTGATGAGAGTTGTCAAAAATTTTGTGTCCGTGGCGGAAATGAGATAGCAACAATTACAGGATGCCATTGATAAACTGAATGCTGTGGCGACATTTTGTAACGATAGAGAATCCACTGTGTTGACCAGGGAATTCAAGGACATCCTAAACCTAATCGTGTTAAAATTAGATCCCAAAATCATAGAAGCCATCCCGGCGACTAAGATGGTAAGCCGCTGTTGTATGGAAGGATAAAAAGCACAGGGATGAGCACGCATGTATGAAAAAAATCTATCGCAGAAAAGAATTTGAAAAATCGTAACGCTGAGAAATTAAATTTCCAAGCGAACCCTTTTCGAGAAGACCTGGATTTATTAAAAGGATGTACCCACCATCATGGAAATAATGGCACCACCCGATAAGAAGATGAAACCCGATAATACCCTTGAAGAGGACGAGCCGGATGTGGTTTTCGATAATAATAACGCTTAGGAAGTGTTATTTTATCATGCTGCATCGCGAGCACACGAAAAATCGATCCTGATTCAGTCGCAGCTGCGTATCATTAGTTGGAGAGTTTTAATATGTTGAAGTCTGAACTCGAGCCACGTTTCGTAAACGTATTTAGAGGTGTTCGTTTCATCTCCTGATGAAATTTTGCTGATACTACAGCGACGGAACCTGCAATGCAAGAAACGATTGTTAACAGAAAACTCGACATCAGCAGGTACACTAAGCTTAGGAAGCAAGCTGAAATCATCAACAGTATTGACCCTAAAATATTATCATACGAAAAAGTAATCCTTAACGCGAAAAATTATCGCTCTGGCTCTCTTTTGGGTCTACAAATTACACCGTAAAATCCCGTATAATCGTACAGATTTCGAGCCAGGCCAGACTAAATTAGATTATGATTATTTAGAATTTATCAACCTTCAGGCAAATCGCGATACATTGGAGGATCTTGTCAAAAATAACCAGATGACTAAAATAAGAACGGGATTCACTTTTCTTGCTAATCATATGCCAGGTTGCATACGCGATAACTTCTGTGAATTTATATAGCGAACTTTTAGCGTAGAGAAGCAAATACAATTTTTGACGTAACATTTACTGGAATTGAAGTGCTATTCCAAAGT
This sequence comes from Megalonaias nervosa, assembly GCA_016617855.1. Lineage (NCBI taxonomy): Eukaryota > Metazoa > Mollusca > Bivalvia > Unionida > Unionidae > Megalonaias > Megalonaias nervosa. Next base: position 9,310 of record JAECUM010048652.1, read on the forward strand.
TTAGTCGATGTAGAAGATGAAGCAGATCATCGACCTTAATTTTATCAGCCGGCAGCTCGACCATGAGATCAAGCAGGAACTCATAGAGCTGTACAAATATTATCATAAAAACTGTACGTGTTTCAGAAAACTTACAGATATTATAAAAGGACGCTGGCTGTGATGACGATATCGTCGATCTCGTTAGCTACCACGGGGATTTTATACACGCGGGCTACGGCAAATCCGTTTATGCTCATTATTTCAGGAGCAGGTGTGCTGCTGCAATCCGCTTTAAAAAGGTTAGAACCTAAATTACAAAACGTAAACAAAAACTATCACAAAATATGCTTATATTACTTATAATAACATATTAAACAAAATTAAATCGTGTCTCTGAGGTACTGATTTTGTCATGTAAAACCTGATTTCGGATTTATCACCAATGGCTGTGTCTAGGTATCAGAAATTATATTACTGGAAATATTCTGACTAAATCTTATAACGAAACGTGAATGGAAAGTTTTTGAATTTTGAAATTTGATATTTATCGTTGTCACCGAACGAGTAGCCAAAACTTCTTGCACCGCCACGGCTTCATATACCATTTTCAGATTTGGTCACAAGTTCAAAATTGTCAGGTAGATTATCCAACATGTCTCCATTTACATGATCGATGACATAACCACGAGGGATGATCCATCTGTTTCACGCTTGTTTTATGCGTGCTCACGAGACTGAGATCATGGAATATCCACAATTATTAATATTTTGGGATAATATCATTTTTCGCCCTTTATGCCTCACATTACCATCATCGTCACATTCAT
>JAECUM010048654.1:0-12206 GCA_016617855.1 Megalonaias nervosa
TCTCTCTTATATATCTCCCTCCCTCCCTCCTCTCTCTCTCTCTCTCTCTCTCTCTCTCTCTCTCTCTCTCTCTCTCTCTCTCTCTCTCTGTGAAACCTTTTATCCAAAGTTCAGATGATTTAAGAACTTTAAATAAGCTTGGAATTGAATGATACTTAAAGGTTAAACACTGTTTTGAAATCGCTCGAATAATATTTCTTTTCGCCTTTCTTCCACATGAACATTTCACAAAGGCAATTGCCCCCTTGAACCTTTTGATATCATATTGTGCCAATATGAACCGTTATTACACGTTTTCAATAATGGATGTTCGTTCGTGTTCTGTAACGACATCACACGTAACATCACAGCAACAAGTACAACGCGGTAAGTGTCCAAGTTTGAACAATCTAACTCTTCAATAATTTTACGTCTTAATTTCGAGATTTATGTGGGAATAAATGCAGGCAAGAACGGACTCTTAAAGTACACATATTGTTGTACAAAGTAATTAAGACTGGTTGCTAACTGAAGAGTTTCTCTATATTTGACCTATAAAGAACGAGAACAGTCCGACAACTATAAATCTAATGAAAGTAGAGTGCTTCGGTGATACGTGTTCCACTCACTGACAACTGAAATGAAACCTACAATACTATTGATGATACTAATGGAAACTTAGTGATGATGTTACCAAGTTACAAACAGATAAAATTTCAAATTTGCAAGATGAATTTTCATATATTAGTATGACTAACAGGGCAAATAAAAATTTATTAAACTTTATATTAGTGTTTCTCGGATGCCCCTAGGCTAAATAAGCATCTACAGAGACGAAGGAAGTGACATGTTTCCGAAGTTAGCAGGGCCTATATTTTAGCTAAGCTAAACTACAGCAAATCCAAAAGCAACGTCTGTAGCACAAAGAGGAATTTTCAAATTGACAGCCATGCTCTTCTGACTAATTACGAATCTAACAGTCATCTCGATTGACCCATATGTCCTTCATGAAGGAAGATTATGAATCCTTAATTAATTATTAAAAGGATAATATTTCTGACTGACTGGTAAGCACAACAAATGTAACACAGTAGCTAAATATCGGTCTTAAACTAAGTAACAGAAAGAACCGAAATCCAATGAGCTATGTAAACCTTAACACATAATTTAATTCTCAAAGCTATACATGAAATTTTAAGAGGAACTTACAATACAGTGAATTAAATCCAAATAACACTAAAAGCTAACATCACAAGTCCAAAATAATGGAGCGTTCCACATGAAATCAAGGTCTTGAATGTGCTGAAGTGCCAACAATATTGATGTATCACAATGGCAGTGTCCAGAATTCCTTTGAACGAATTCATAATAATCCCAAAATATTGTTTGGTCGAAACAGTCGTGTGAGTACCTTGTAATTCTAATAAATAATTTAAATAAATGATTCCTCTCAAATTAAATCTAACAATAACAATAAATACTTCTGCAGACTGAAAATAATATAAGAACAGTCATAATGAGGAACGAACAATTGTTCAATTCTTCCTCTTTATCTAAATCCCCACTGACTATTACGATTCTATATCACAATACCTCCTACCTCAATTATGTCGTAACACAACCCACCTGACTTAATAATCTAATGGAAACGTACCCCAAATTCTCAGCAGGTTCATTATATAGAACCCGAAAACATAGAAACAACCTATTTATAGCTCATTATCTTAAAATAGAATATACACTGATGGGCAAAATTTAGGTGCATAATATATTGTTTATAATTGATCATTACAATCTATTATCATGGACAAACATTAAAGACAACATGGATATACATAAAATATATGTGCTTCAATCTTTCATGTAATATTTTTTCTCCGGATAGGAAAGCAGCGTCGTCTAGGACTGGTCGGGAAGATATATATATCTCAGAGCTTTTTCTCGGATTTCGTGACACCACATGCATTTTTGAAATTTAAAAATTCACATTCTATGCTTAATATCGGCAGAAGCTACAAATGTATTGACGCAAGTGACCAAAAAGTGGAAACCGTTAGAAACCTATAGTCTGATAGAACCAAGATGGTCTTCGGGTTAGGCAGTAACCTGAGTGAGTGTATTTTTGGCTGTAAGCACAAACTACAATAAAATGTTATCCGGACAGTTCATAATTCGATATATTTTAGACTTTACATATTGTAACAGTGGATCCCGCTGTAATTACTCTTAAGATGTCAACATAATTAACTGACGAGAAATGAACGATACCATTCTAGTGTAATTAATATACTGACGTTTTCTTGTTTTTATTTGTTTTCGATCAGTACAACAATCCAGTAATTGTCACAAGTGGCAAGTGACATTTACTTGTGACACTGCATGCACATTTTTTTGTGGCTGTACTGCATTTTCAGATTTATCATTGTTCGATACATTAAATATCAAAAACGTCCACAAATCTAATAGACAACACTGCAGAAAGAGTCTGAAAACACAAAGACAACGGTTTTCAAAAAATGTCGCCATTTACAGTTCGAAGAAAGAAATAGTAAACCATATTTGGGCTAAAAATTAATAGACATGAAAATATTAAAACTTTACTTGTTGATTCAAACATAAAAATATACAATCCCTTGTTTTAGGAAAGTTGCTTATTTAGCGATTACTTTCGATGATGATAACATTGGAAATCGAAACACCAGTCATGAGATCAAAATTGAAAAAAGAAAGTACAGTATGAAGAAGGAATAAATTAGGTATTGTATGTGAGTAAATACGCGCATTTATATTGCATTAATTTACAGTACAAATTAAAGATTCGGTAAATATTACAACGTCAATGTATCATGATTCAACAAAATAAAAGATGAACTATCGAAAACAACGTTCGATTTAAAACAGCACATGCAGATCTCTTAGAAAAAATGTAACAGGATTAGATTCAACCGAAGGAATGGCAAACTTAGACATTATTCTTAAATCTTTATTACGTTTGAGCGAATTGAAGAAAAGATGTGATTTGCTGGCAATAATCAGCGGATATTTTCTTCCTCTGAATTAATGCCAGATACATTTCATTATGTAGTACCAAAAATGTGATACTAGTTTTTTGGTACCACAAGATGAAATATATCTGACATTACCGTATAAGACAATTTTGTTTTTATTATATACCAAACTTGCTCCAGAATAGACGTTTAGAGATTAAACTCACTCTTCGATCCGACACGCTCACCCCCATTACATTTTCCTAACTTCACCTCACTTTCATTAGCTCATCATATAGTCTAAATGACTAAATAAAGTGCTAGGAATAAGTTAACCTAATCTGTCTCATTTTTGTCATTTTGCAATTTTACCCTATCTGAAAACAATGCAAGCTATAGACTCTCTAGACAATGGCGTTCAAGCTTTGGTTGGAATCCACGAGTTGAATAGTTTAGGATAACTAAACTATTTGACGAGAGATTTATTTTCTCGGGTGGAGATCACCTTTTTGACTTGACATATCGATGACCGTCATGATGTATCTGAAATGATCGTTGCACGCATTGTAATCGCTTATGTCGGCGAGATGTGCCGACCATATATCGTCTGGCGCGACCGCGATGACTTTGCGTCGTGGAAAATGCTTGCGTGTTGGTTTATGTAATTCTTTTAAGAGCAATTCCATTGCCGTTGTTGAATGATGTTCTGGCACAGCTGACTTTTTCATTGTGCCTGGAATCCCGATGCCCCTGATTATATATGATGCCAATGATGGCTCGCACAAGAGCTCGTTCTAGACGTTCTCTGAAATTGTTTGGCATGTGTGTTTTAAAGTCCCTCAGTATGACTCAGTCGCATCACGCTTTGTCGTCCGGATGATCTCTTGACAGAGGTCGTATTGCATCTGGAATTCATCGCTGCCGATTATGGCTCCAACGGGCAGCGACTGATCGTTTTAATCCAGTTTCTGTTCTAAGTGATTCAACAGTCTTGATTATGTATGCCCTGGCAACGTCTATCCCCCACGGGGTCTTTGAAGTTTTCCAATGAGCGCATGAATGTCAACTGTGCCACCGAAACTTTGTCGTTGACCACAGCATGTACAGTCCCATACACATAGATTTCGTTCCACGCGAATGTCCTCGCAGGTCTTGTCGATGTCACAGATCCTACAATGGTACATTTTAATACATAGCCATGACACTAATCCGCACATAACTCTGTTGACGGCAGCATAGTTGCTCATAGTGTACATTTTAATGGCATCGATGCTATCGGCGTCGTCTTACCGGTGACGATGTGCGATAATTTGGAACCACATATGTCACACCTCAGATTCTTTGTGACCACCTCGACGGAGTCATTAGTCTTCGTTCTGGTTTTGCGCTTAAGGCACCACGAGTTCATGTTGGCTGAGTTATGTTATAGTTTACATTATTTTAGCGACAAAATGACTTTGAGAGATGATTTTCCTTTGTACCTGCGTTGGATGTAATGAATGCAGTACCATGCACACGTGCTATCGTTGACGTCTTGAAGTTGAAACGAGTTGTACACGGCTCCTTTATGTGGTTATTGGATCTAGTGCACGACCTCATCCGGAGGAGGTAAACCAAACGAATCGAAATTTTTACGTCGCCGTTATGTGGATCGTTGACCACGGCAACCCAGTGAGTGTCATAACCGTCGTAATAATTCTGCAGATGAGTCAACCAGCTCTCGCCGGACGTGATGTGTTCAGGAAGCTGATCCTTAGAAAAGGCAGCTTTGAAATTTTTCAGCGCTGGGTACTATTGTTTGTTTGATGCCGATGTTGGTTAAAACCATTTTTTATCCTTTGCTGGAAAGTCCTTTACCGCGCGTGGTCTCAGGAGGTTGGATTCCTCGACTGCTGAGTCCTCCTGCGCCTTTCAAACAACTGATATTGCTCCGTATCATACTTCGCTTTAGCGTCGTCGACTTTCATAAGAAGTGGCTTGAAGAGGTCCCCGGCGAAATCGCGCTGAACGACTGCTGACTAATATTATCCACGAGGTGTGTGCTGCGATACCCGAACGGTGTTCAGAGGTGTCAAGCACACGCTGAAAATAACAGCATTTAATATAACACCATGTCGTACGTCACATTAGATTTAACGCTGTCACTGCAGCAGAAGAAAAGTATCGCAGTGACGGCCACGCACAGAAGACCCATATCGATTCAGGCTTAAAGCGTCGGTGCTCACAGGACCGGGTAGAATCATGCTGACCCATCGACAAGACAAATCAGTGGATAAACACGTTGATGCACGAAAATGCATCGTTTTAATTTGTCGGCATCACAACTGTCAAAACAAGGCGGATTCATCGCACCCCTGTCAGCAGGTATCGCTGGAATGTTATTGCCAGGATTGCTCGGCATCGGTCGAGGAATCCAACTTCCTGGTACCATTGACGATATATTAGCATAATCGGAGGCATTCAGCATTTTTCGACTGTTTGTGGATTTACAGATCTAACTGACCATGGGCGTTTTATGATATCTTTACCGTTGTTTCCTTTCCTACAATTTTGACTCTGCGAGACAGTTTCAAGATTTTCTAAAAAATGATTATGCGGATTTCCATCAATGTGATTGATAACATAACCATCGACGATCAAGCCATTGAAACATTCATAAATAATTCTGTGCGAGAGATAACTGTTTGCGGAACTCCCTGCATTTTAGCAATGAACATAAGATAACCAATATTAGCAAGAAAACCGACCTGAATTTTAATTTGACAATCTCTAATCACACCAGCACGCGATGCCTCATAATTCTTAATGATAAGATGTGTTCTAAATTCATCCTCCATTTATATAGTATATATCATTTGTCTAAATTATAATTTTATATTACTAAAAAATAGGTGAGTTATTTTACTCAGAAATCTAGCGAGATAGTCATTAGTGTCTTTTCTAGCAGACTCATGGCCATCATTTTTTTTTATCATAATACCGTTTCAAAAGCCTGTATTTTCCCACCACATTCTACGAACAATTGCGTTTCTCCCCTGACTCCCTTGTTACATCGTAAACATGATTTTGGTCCCTGACTCTTTATATCCACAGAAATCTAATACGCAAGGTAGATTACACGGAGTTGTTGATCCAATCATGAAACATTTGCAACTATTTTTTACTCGTGAAGTCATATTTATTAATTAAATTGACGTTTTCTTAGAAGTTTTATTTGCCTTAAATACAAAATGGAGGAGTTCACGAGATTATCTGTGATCAAGCCTTCTCAACCTAGATTAGATTTTGACAGATTAACCGATAAGAGAAAACTCCACATAGTACCTATATTTGCAATTACACAATAGTATCCGTGAAGACAAGAAGGAGTTCGGTGACGATGCAGCAGCGCATGTTTGGTCAACATTCAGAATTAGGCAAGACGATATTTCTGGTGTCAGTCACTAGATTGATGCGATGACGAACGACCAAGGAGCAGCGACGATTATTAATTATCTTGACGATGGTGGTATCCACCCAAAGAGACTTTTCAGAATAAATTTATTGTTGCCGTTAGTGATACCATCGGTGACGATAGTGATGATGACGTAACATGGATTATCCGTGATAAACGTGATCCTGTCCGAGTACAACACCGGCAGGGCACTGTTACGTTAGATAGAAATTCTAGATCAGGAATGTTGACTGGTATTGACAAACCATACTACGAGCATGCATATCCTGTGACGGCAGTTGTATATGTGATTTATCTACTGAATGATGAACCTGATATTGATGATCTTCGACCAATGTGGACTAGTGTTATTCTAACTTGTGTCGCCCAACGACTCATGGAACATTTCACGAACGCGTTACGAGGAAAGGGTCTCACAGATCTACGACGTGAAAAAATAAAATCGTGGAAGGTCAAAGTTAGATCAACTGGAGCCACGATAAGCGATATCGCTGAATTGGAAACAAAATTAATGTTTCCAATAGAAACAAGAAGATTAACCGGAGAGGTTTTATACACAACTAAGTATAAATCGAATGGTTCTCCGATAATAATATTTTACCATAACTCTCAGGCATGGACGTCGACGGTAACAATATTTCCACGAGAAAAGGGGTTCGATATTATCACGGTGATATATTTGAGAATGTTTATGATATCAGTAAGCGCGACAGTGTGTCTGTGTAGTTGTTTGAGAGTGATGAGGAAAATAGAAGATTTGATCAATTTGTGCTGCCGTCGGTGATCTTTATCGTGCGGAATCTCTTCATACGCGGATGACTAACATCGCATTGAAATACATCGATGACATGAGCAAGATTGAGCAGTTATTGAATAATTGTTTTACTGTTTCATCTTTTGTTGCTCATCATGCTGAGAAGAAAAAATTATGGAGACGAACACGTGCAGAATTTCTCGAAGATATTCAGAAATCATGTGTTGAATATGGACATGGAGGATTATGGAATACTAAATATGATTATAACGACGTCATCTCGATCGACATGGTTGCATGTCACCCATGATCATTTCTTGGAGCAGGTGAATGTCAAAAATAGTTTGAAAGATTTGGTGATCCGACACACGAAATTACTCGAGTTGCAATAAATGGACGTTACTGGTGGATTTTGATTTAACTGGATTTGCTGAGATTGAGTCGCTTGAATTTTCGAAAAATGTTCATTTCATAATCCCTGCCTGGTTTGGTCATTTTAATAAACCAGATCCAGAGATAAAATCCGTTGGTCTGTGGTGAAAAAAAACGAACGTGGTTCGGCTCAAATTGTGTTACTGCGGTACATGCTGGATGCTGAAGTATTATTATTGCTACGGTAAACGAAAGCAATAATTTCATATAGACCACAAAGAACAGTTTGGATGCCAGAACCTCAAGTGCTAGCATCTGGCGACGAGGATATATCGTTCACCTACAATATTAGTCAAAACAATCATTGGTAAATTTACCCATGGTCCTTCGTTGCTAATAAACGACATTGCACGCGACTGATCATCGATGATGCTGAACTAGATTTTATAATCAATGATACAATAAACAAGGGCGCTTTTATACATCGAGACGTTGCTTATTTGCCTGATGGAATTAAGCTCGGTATTATCGTATATTATTATGATGGTGACTCATAGCAGTGTACACCTTTGAGATCATCAATGTTAGCTTATGTTCTGCAAACCTGCTATCGATGATTAATAGATTTCCTTAGGACGCTGTTATAGTCGTCACAGATTCATTTTATATCAGTGAAGAAAATATAGGACTGCTAGATGAATGTGATATAAGTATAAAAGAAGCACCCGGGGCACTAGTGCCCTGGAGACATTGGCGAGTAAAAAATGAAATGAAACTTGATTATTCTGAATTCGCAGACGTTAAACCTGTTCAAGTATATTACAAAAATAGTCAAATGTCAGAACCATCATCAGGGCCATCGGTATATGATCCTATATCTAGATATAACACTGTTTATCTTAATGGATCTGGTTTTTCTGGTAAAACAACACGAGCGATAAATTTGTTTAGCAACATGGATATAGTGGTGCTATCGCAGACGCAAAGGCTTGCCAGGGACATGAACGAACGAGGTGTTAAATCTCATACTTATCATAGTTTCTTTCGATGGCGCGGTGATGCATGGGCACCTGAACGAATGGGTTTAAAATATATAACTAGGTATATTATATGGGATGAGATATGTACTGTATCCAAAGATGTGTTAAAAATATTTCTTGATTGGTTACTGACAAAAAATACTGAAATCTTTATGTGTGGTGATCGTGTTCAACCATCACCTTTTGTCGGTGAATCACCACAATGTTGGCTACGAGAATAGGTAGGTGTTTAAAAAGAAATACTCAATGATCACAGAGCCGTTGATGAATCGCTAAAGAGTTTTTAAAAAATGTTAATTACACTGCAACTGGATAAAATTCAATGCGAGATAATGCGCAGTGTAATTACAGAAACGCTGATTGATGATTTTTTGGAATTTATGGCACCCTAGCTATCTGATAGTTGCAAATAGGAAAATAGTTCGTGATTGCCTTCAGCACAGATTATTTTCACTTCATCGAGAGAAATTTTCAAATCTACCTGTACCATTGTGTTATCCCCAGCAGATACCCGTGGTCAAAACGTCGACGTTGAAATTCCGGGATCGTCGGAGAAACAAAAATTCGTTTTTAATGATAATGTTGTTGTACGTGTCAATGTTGTTGAGAGGGCGTTAACGATGGATAAATCTCCATGGACTCTGCGATATGTTATAACTATTCATTCATCGTCTCGAGCCAAAAGAATGTCGCAAGGGTTATGATAGATAACTGTACCGTGGATGTCTTGCCGGGGACAAGAAACAAACACAGGAAATCAACGATGCTATAGTCAGGAAAAAATTAAATGGTTATAAGCAAAATGACAACAAAAAAAAAAAAATAAACGTGAGTTTGATCTTGATACTGAATTTATCATGACACTTAAACAACGACAAAGCAATCGCTGTGATTGCTCTAACACAGTAATGTGACAAAATTCGAATAACAATCCAAGACAATTCACCGTGGATAGAATTAATAGTAGTCTCGGCCACACACGCGAAAATGTGATGCTGACCTGTCTTAAGTGTAACCGATGTCGAGGAGCTAGCGCTTTGATTTGCTAGCGAATCATCTTTCAAAGAAGCAAAGGCGGTGGTAATTGTGTATTTTAAGGAATTACTTGTAATTGTTCACGGACAAATCCACGCTGAGGAGCCGTTTACACTAATCTGTAGCTTTCAGGCCTGCCTGTAGATCTTACAAAGCTGAACATTTTATATGTGGTCGCACTCCAAATAGGATCAGTTGCTCTTTTATTATCACCTTCAAGTTCACCAGATTCATATATATACCCGACAGTCACGCCACCCAATAATAGTTGTTTGGAGAAAGAGTCACGTCGCTTGATTTGTATGCGTTTCTTCGCAGTTGCATGGATGGGTTTCATAGAAATTTCACGAGTAACTTCGCTGTTTAGCTATTACACGCGGTAGTTTTTCAACCCATTCGCGAGATCTCTTGCCTGAGGAAATTTCCTGAGCATACTGATATCCAAATAATCGCTCAGCAAGTGTTCGATTAAATCACTCAACGATTGGCCGATCGCGATGAATTGCGATGTGTCCTCTTCTGATTTTGACATTGTGTTGCTTCATCAACAACGTTACTGCACAAAGAAATTCTTTGTCAGCATCAACCTGTAGCAAATGTAGCCATAACAAAGGTCCTCGTTGATAAATTCGTTCAAACGCAGATGCAACTTCTGTTGCTGTTTTACTTGATAGCGGCTCTGCCTATTTGTATCTACTTGCAACGTAGACGACAGTTAATGCATATTTGAATGAGTGCTCGCGACTTCTACCCGTTTTAATAGCGTAATGTGGTAAAAGCAAAATATCTGCCTGATGCACTTCATTGGGAGTGTTGATATCAAACCGTGCGAACTGAATCTGTTTAGGTGCTGGTAGATATATTTGCCATCTTGCTTGTCTGGATAACAAATCTAAAGCAACAGCACGTGTAACACCTGCTGCATGAGCGAGTTTACTAATTGCCGCTCTACCCCTCCAGTATCCTCCTGGGGTATAATAAATAGATTCCATTATTATAATTGCCAGTAATTAATTGCCGGCCCCTAACACTATTTTACCTTTCCTCGCTCATTTTATCAACAAGTTGGTCACAGATTCTCGCAGATTTTTATTTTGTACAGATTTTAGCGGGTGAAGGAATTTCACGTCTGCAATATGTCGTAGTTGAAGATCTTTACTTCGATATGCGACATCATAAACATGGCACGCATTTATTGGATATTCTTCTGGTCGTGGCTGATCTCTCTCGTCGAGTCAGATATCAAGTCGAGTTCCAGGACCACAATAATTATATCCGGAAGCTGTTTCTCGCCAGAATACTTAGCCCATGGAGTCCCTGGTAATTTTCCCAGTGCAGCGGCGATATCACCACCGCGTTTAGCTTGGGAAACAAATTTGTATTTTTTTGTTCCACATTGTACACACGTACCTGTGAATGCATGTTTTTTATTCATCGTCGTTATTGTTTCTAATCGACTGGTATCGGTGGATGCTCTGCATCGAACACAATATAAACTCATATATTTTTGTATATTTCGATAACATGAATATCATTGACTTTTCAGCAACACAAGAACAAGAGCCAGTCAAGCATTATCCAACATTGCCAATCTTGATCTGGGCAATTATCATATATCCTAGTGGATCTGGTAACACTTAATTGCTACTTGACCTGATAGAAAGATGACTTAAGTGGGACATGTTTTATTTAGTAGCACCACTTTTAGATGATCAGCGATGTTATAATGTTCATAAAGATTTTAATGAAACCGCAAAAGAGTTAAATACTGATGATACCGACACTTCATCGGCCAATGTTAACGTGGGTGATCCGATGATATTATCGATTTTATCACTGACATCGTCGATGCTTCGTCGGTCGATGACCTCGACGGGGATATCAACAATCTAGTAGTATCTAGTAGTATACGACGACATAAGGCTCCACAAACAAGCAAATCCAGCTCGAATATTTTCTCGAGGCAGATATAGAAAAAACTGTTGTTCAACTTCCAAAAGTCATCAGAGATAATTGTAATTTTTTGGCTGTCTTTATTGGTTTTGATACACACACGCTGAGGAACATCCATCAGACTTGGTGTTCCAGTGACATGGATATAGTGAAGTTTAAATATTTTTTTCACATGCTCAAGCGATTCCTCGCGGATTTATCATGATAAATTTACACGATCCTCTATCGCGATATAGCATTGGTCTGGATAAAGAGAGACCTAGTTCACCGCAGCCACATATTTGTTTATAATTCAAAGTGGAAATAATGGAATATTATATTTTTAGCAAACGAGTATCCCTGCACTATGCGCTGATTGTCGAATTCACCACCATTGATAGAGGTGTTAGGATGCTTCAATAAAAACGACGGAAACGTTAATCGATAAATGGACGCTTCGTACCTTTGTCGGATTGTCCACCCCACCCACCCCTTTGATAGACGTGTTCGGACGCTTCGGTCAAGAAGGACGTAAGCTTTCATCGTTAAATGGACGCTTCGTACCTTTGCCGAATTCGCCCCCCCCCCCCAGCTATTTCTGAAAATAGTCAAAGGCATCTCTCTCTCTCTCTCTCTCTCTCTCGTCCATCGTA
>JAECUM010048655.1:0-54744 GCA_016617855.1 Megalonaias nervosa
TACAGGCTATCTGTGTACGGTTTGGAAATTACTGCGACCACTTCATCATCACCTAATGTATAATATAATCCTCTACTGGTGATGCTAACCAAGGACATCAAAGAAACGTTTACGTTGACATCAACGGAAATGCCCACGAGACGTTACTAGTGGTGTCTGGAATTCGTAGCTGAAACTGTTTAATTACTTAATTAAATGACGTTGTCATTGTATAATGAATCAAGTGACGGATTCACTTATCGACGTTCAACGTCACAGATACAATCAAGTATGTGAGTGTGAAACCAAACTAAAAAATATCATCGACGATTATACAGTAAAAGTAAAAAAATATCGCAGACGTATGGTTGTTATTGATATAATTGTTTACTCAGTTTCCGCTGTTGTTGCTGGAACCGAATTACTATTATCAACAATAACAGTGACAGCACCTGCAGTTGTAACAATTGTCGTTTCAACTTCAACGATTATCGCAGGCATTCTTAGTATTATCGCTAAGAAGATATCTACGTGTACAAATGATAAATTACACGATTACATAATAAAACTACACACAGCAACAACATCTTATTCTAAACTATCATCGTATCTTTCGGCGTACGTCAGCGATGGTAAAATATCTGATGAGGAGTTCGCAACGATAATGAAAGCCTACGATGAAGCGTTTAAAATCGCTAGCGATTCTAGCGATAAAGGAGCTTGTGAAAAGAGGGAAGATTGAATTCCCGAGAGAACGCATTGTGTTCTATTAAAATAATCATTAAATATGAAGTATTTTAAATAAATGTCAGCGTTAGAACTATTACAACAGATCGTCACTAATACAACGCATACAAAAACTACTATGATATCATTAAGTTCGACCAATCCTGAATTTAGCGTTAACTTTCCAACTGCAATTCCAGCAAGTGAAATAGCATTAGCACAATTACGAGTTTATAATAGCTGGCCAAATATCAGGTCAAAATCGTTTGGTGGACTACCAGCAAACAATTTACTTGTATTTGCGAATAAGAATAAACCTGATGGAACTCCTGATTGGCAACTTGCTGGAATTTCAACGGGCAGATATCAAATAGAACTGATTATTGATGAGTTCCAGCGCAGAATTAAATCTATTACAGGAAAAGAATCCAAAATAGCAATCACTGTTTACGAACCAACATTATCAGCGGCGATTGAAATAAATTCCCCTGATTATGTTATAGATATTTATCAAAGTTCAATCAGATCTGTGTTAGGATGGCCTGATGTTCCTCCAGACCAAAGGTCAAATGGAATTCCAGAACCAACCAAAAATGAATTTCTCACAACGGAAAAAAAAATTCATCAAAGATCCAGAATATCTAAATAAAAATCCATGGTATTATATAAAATTTAAATTTGATCCAAGCAGCAATGAACATTACTTTACTGATTTTGACGGTAAAAAGATCCCCAAGATAACTAGATCAGTATTTAATGTCATCAAAGACGCCAGGACGAAGACTGATAAAGATATTGTTGATGAAGAATTTTTAAAAATATTTTTAAATGTTCTTAAGCCTGAATACGATAAAACACTTAATGATTTAAGAAGTTTATTTATTTCATTATCACAACATTATCACGATGGTGTAGAAAATCAGATAATCGAAACAATAAAACATTTAAATGGGATCTTATTTGATTTATACATCGCTAATCGAAGTATTATAAAAACTGCCACTGAATCCGAAAATCCTTACTCAGGTCTAAAACTTAAGCAATTATTTCTTGATCATTACAAAATAACAGAAAAAGATTACAAACATTTATAATACCAGATTTAAATAACGCTGAAATAAAAAAACTACTCAACGATGTCATTGATGAATTTTTCCCTAAAGTATTTGCAGCGTGGATAAAAAAAGCCCCACCACCGGTTATTCTTAAACATAATATTGATCCATACGGCGGAGGCCGTCATATCTCACCTGGTATTGTTAATATAACATCAACGATCGCAGTCAATCTAGTATGTGATGCAATTGATAGCAGCTATCAAGTAGATCTTTCAAAAAGTGGCTGCTGAGCAGGGGTATATATATTATATTCATTCAGTCCTCAAGCGCCACCCGGGTGGTTAATTGTATCTGAACCAATTAACCCCGTTTATCTACGTGTACATAATCCGTTATTATCAAGGATACATTTCAAACTTACGGACCAAATAGGACGTATTTTGGATTTGCAGAATGAAGTTTTAAGTATTAATCTGTATGTGAGATCATAGAGCGTTATATCGCAAAACAAAAACAAACAAAAAAAAATATCCGAATCTAACTCGGATCAGAATAATTTTTTTTACTAGGTAAATCGTAATTATCAGAATAAAATATTTTAAGTAAATAACCTGTATACTAGTTTTGCCAGGGATTTTGTTTAGCCATTATCACATTAACTCCACCTTCACTTTCATTTTCACAATGCTCTCTTAACTGTCTTATACGAAAGTTCATAATCTTTTTCTGTTCGTATTCATGAGATAATTCTAACTTAATTTTGTCAATAGCATTTGAGAGAGGTACAAACAGCTTTAACTGATTATCTGTAACTGTTGCCAGCGACTGTAACATTGCCTGCTGGATAAACTTCATGAATTTATAATCAGATGGCAAAGTGTACCTGTTCTCTAATTTCCGTTGTTCTAATGATTCAAAGTCAGACAGAATTTTTTCAGGATTAAGATTATCAGATATATTTATACCATTATGTTGTAATATTTTAATCGCAGAAATAATAACATTAATGTTTTCGGAATTCATTATATTCATCATGTTTGTTTAATATAAAAATAAAATCAGAATAAAATAAAAATAATAGTCCCTAAGGACTTTTTCAAGATGATTATATACATATGATTATGATTATATACATATGATTATGATTATGATTATATCTTAATTACGGACAGCACATTTTAACCCCATGTGATCCCCTAGGTTGCCAAACAACATCCTAGCATGATCAGAGGTCACATATAAACTTAATTCTAAGAACTTAACTAACTTATCCTAGGACAGCACATTTTAACCCCATGTGATCCCCTAGGTTGTCAAAGAACATCCTAGCAGGATCAGAAGTCACATATAAACTTAATTCTAAGAACTTAACTAACTTATCCTTGGACAGCACAGTACATGTAGACTTAATTCTAAGAACTTTAACTCAAGGACAACACAGTCACATACAAACTTATCTTAAAGACAATACTACGGGCCTTCTCTACGTTCAATAGAAATTTTTGCACACTCCCCCATCATAATCACCCAGGGAGTGCAAAATTGCACCCACCAAGTGACATGGTGGGAGAGTGTACAAATTTTCTATTGAAAATTAGACGGGCTGGCTACGCCCCATTAAATAATAAATTTTGGCATAATATCGCCTTTCGCCCGACAGTATGCCGGTCACGAGAATCGAACCACGGACCTTGAGTACGAGAATCCAGCGCATTAGCAATCGGCCACCGGACTTCATTATATATACATAATGAAAATATTATTATATAGTTAAAGCGCAAGTATACAGAATAAAATCAGAATTTATTATAAATGTATTGTGGATTTCTTAATAAAATCACAATTTATTGTAAAATCTATTGTGGATTTCTTAATAAAATCACAATTTATTGTAAAATGTGAATTTAGTTTCAGTTTCCAAATACTTGAGACTACATTACACAAAACCCACAGCTAAAAGTCTGTATTAATCAGATGTTGCCAAGGATACTAAAATAATCGATAAGTTATACGAACACGTAATGCCATGCCCATTTCTAAAAATAACCTCATGTACACAATTCACTGCTGGGTCACATAGCGTTTCATAAGAATGTGGTAAACATAAACATCATTGAGATTTTACACAAACATACGTTAGACTTTACATAAACGGAGAATATTGTGCACATTGTGTAACATACAGCATCATTATTTATACAAGAACGAAATTATTGAAAATTTTTAATTGTTGTAGGGTCAAATCCTCAGCGATTCTCTAATTGATTTTGATGATTTCTTGATAAATTTGACAATGACTTACTAAAAACTGATAAAAAAATAAGAAATTTTGATCAAAAGTCACTTCATATTAGCAACAAATAGGAACATTTTGACCAAAGTTTTTTACAAAATCGAAAAATCATCAAAATCAATTAGAGATTCGCTGGGGGTTTGACCCTCTGAGCGCTACAAATCTGACCGATTTTCATTGATTTTTTTTTTGCCATTTTTCATCCAAAAACAAGATTATCGAACAAAAAACCAACAAAAATAAGATTTTCGAACAAAATCAACAAAACAATAAAAATACTAAGTATTTCTAAAGATGATTTTTATCATCTTATTTTTATTTGCAATATTGTTGAGATTTAACATGCATAATTAAATTCATTGGAATGTTTTTACAGTCGAAGTTTGGACAATCAGAGAATGTGATATGTGTTTTGTGTACTATTGAAAGATATATCAATACTTACTCAATACAGTGTGTGATCCATTTTGACCAAAACTAACGGTACATTGCCGTCATTACAACAAGAACGACAACTGCAAGATTTACTAGGTTATGCTTGACGGAGTTGTCTCGCTCAATCATCTGATACCATAGGAACATTACATCAATGAAAAAAACATCTGCATATAACATGAAACTAAACAAACTATGAAAGCAAAATGAGAAGATACTGGTTCATGAAGAAGGTTCTGGTAGACTAACATACTGGAATCTGATTTTTTTTGTCCAAATCTCATTGAAAAAGCAGATCTTGTGATATTATCTGCCACGTATTTTACTGAAGGCGATACTATGTTAAAGTATTTACCAGCAGAATTAATTGACTTAAATATAATTTCTTCGCCATCTGTGTTTATGGATTTAACAGCCCTTGCGCATCGTGCGCCGCCAGAATTTCCGGACTTACCATTTTGACTTTGTGTAACAATTCGCAAGTTATCAAGCGAGTTATCAAGTTTATTACCACTGATGTGATCTATTACAAGTCCATCTTTAATGATCCCATAAAAACATTCGTAGATGAATCTATGTGAGAAATAATTTTTATTTCTATTGGTATTAAATCTAAGATAACCAAATTTATCAACATTACCGACTGGTTTCTTTAATCTACAGTGCCTAATTACACCATCACGAGATGCTTCATAATTGGTGATGATTGGATGCTTTACAAACTCATTTTGCTTCATTTATATACTAATATTATTTGTTTAAATCATTATTTTGAAAAGCTAGCGAGATAATCTTCTTTGGTTTTTATAGGAGATTCAGAAGATGTTTTTTTTTTTTTTTATTTATTGTAATATTGTTTCAGCTCTCTGTATTTTTTACCACCACATTGCACACACAGTTGAGTTTTTCCTCTGACTCCAACACCACACCGCACACACGGTTTTGGTCCTAAACTACCTTGTCTAACGCACTGCATATGGTAGCTGCAGAATTCATTTACGAATGCTTTGTTACAAGGAGAAGTATATCCGATCATGAGCCAATGGCATCGATTCTTTGTTTGAATCATATACAAGAGATTAAAATTCAATTTAAATACATATTTGTCCTAATTATAATAATGCAGGAATTATCCGCAGTTGAACATTCTGGGGCCAGATTTAATCTTGACAGACTGCCGAAACACAAATTTAGTTTTTCGATGCAAGATCTAGCTTTAACGAATAAAGATATAACAAAACGTATCCGTGAAGCCAAAAAGGAATTTCGTGACGATGGTGCGGCTCATGTGTGGTCAACGTTCAGAATTGAAAATACTGTTAATGTGATGAATGACAAACGAGGAAGAGAGATTATTGACTACCTTGTTCAGAAATATTTTATTTTAATAAAATTTATTGTAAAGACAGACGATGACACTTGGATTATTCGTGACAAACGCGATTCTGTCCATATGCAGTCAGGAAATAGTATTGTTCTTAGTAAAAATTCCAGACCAGGAATACTTACTGGTATTGACAAACCATATTACGAACGAGTTTATCCTGTGACTGCGGTTGTGTACGCGGTATATCCGTTAAATAATAAACCTAACGTTGGGGATCTCAAACCTATGAAATTATCAAGGATAAATTGTGTAGCTGAACGGGTTACAGAACACTTCACAAACGCGATACGCGGAAACGGTTTAACGGATTCACGACGTAAAAAAATAAATACGTGGGCAGAAACAGTTAAAGATACCGGAGCGTCCATCAGCGACGTTGCTGAGCTGGGAAAGAAATTAAAATTCCCAATAACAGTGAAGACGTTAACCGGTGAGATTTTGTACAAACCAAAATATAAATCAAGAGGAGCTTCGATAGATATTATTGATCATAACGCACATGCATGGACTGTGGCGGTAACAATATTTCCACGAGACAGAACGGTTAAATTTTATAATGGTCATGTATTCGATACTATCAGAAATATCAGTAAAATTGACCCTGTATCTGTGTGACTGTTTCAGAGTTCGGAATATGATTATCATGATCAGTTTGTACGGTCTAATGGTGATATTTATCGTACAGAATTTCTCCACGAAGAAATGAAAAATCTTGCATTAAAATATACCTCTGATGATATTAAGGTTGAACAATTACTTAATAACTGTTTTACCGTTCCATCAATTGCTGCTCACGCTGCTCAGGAGAAAAATTCATGGAAACCGACACGATTGGAATTTCTTGAAGATGTCCAACATAGTTGTGTGGAATACGGACACGGTGGATTGTGGAATGCTAAATACGATTATAATGACGTTATCTCAGTTGATATGGTAGCATGTTATCCTGGAAGTTTTCTTGGATATAGAGAATGTTCTGAATACTTTAAGAGATTTGGTCATCCGACACACGAGATGACCAGAGTAGCGATAAACGGACCCTTACCTTTTGACTTAACCGGACTGGCCTGTATAGAGTCGTTCGAGTTTTACGGGGATCTCCATCCGATTGTTTATGCGTGGTTTGGAAGACATTTTTAAGAGCGACGTTGGGCTCCAATAGTACTAATAAAGTATATGATTGATGCTGGAATTTTAGTGTCGTTGAGCGTGAGTGAAGCAATTATATCATACCGCGTGCAGAAACAAGTCTGGTTGCCAGAACCGGATGTATTTAATATTAATGATGCTAGGAGAGATTTTCCTAATCCTGAAGATGATATTGTTAAAATTACTGATAGTATACGTGAATGCAGGAGAGAAAGTGATCAGAAATTTGCAAAGGATCTCGGCAGAAAAATAATCGGTAAATTTACGCAAGGAGGATCATATGATCATAAACGAGCGTGTACAAGATTAATCATGGACGATGCTGAACTCGATTTTATAATTGCTGATACAACGGAGAAAAACACATTTATAAGTCGAAGTAATGCTTATTTATCAGCTGGAACTAAATTAGATACAATTGTGAGCTATACTGATGGCGAGTCACCGCAGTTTACTCATTTAAGATCTTCAATGCTAGCGTATGTTTCGATAAATTTATTATCAATGATAAACAGATTTCCTCGTTATGCAGTCCGAGTCGTGACAGATTCATTTTATATAAACAAAAAATATGCGGATTCATTAAAACAATTGCGTATTAACAATCATGCATCATGGGGCGAATGGAGAATAAAACATGAAGATATAATTAGTTATTCTGAATCTGCCGACGTTGAAATTACGAAAACATATTACAAGAATAATCAAATACCAGGGATGTCATCGGCACCATCTGTATGTGATCCTGTAGCTAGACATAAAACCGTTTATCTTAATGGGTGTGGTGGTTCAGGTAAAACAACACGCGCGATTGAATTATTTAATAATTGTTCTGATATGATTGTTTTGACACCGACACATAAACTCGCCAGGGAAATAAAAGAACGAGGAGTAAAATCATGTACATATCATAGTTTCTTTAGATGGTGCGGAGACGCATGGACTCCATCGCGGATGGGTGAGAAATACATTCCTAAAATTATTATCTGGGACGAGATATGCACGGTATCCCTAGAGGTATTAAAAATATTTCTTGATTGGCTGTTATTGAAGAATACTGCTGTGGTGATGTGTGGCGATCATGGTCAACCACCACCTTTCATTGGATCGTCTCCACATGAGTGGCTGAAAACATTTGTAGATTATTACGAAGAAATAACTGATGACCATAGAGCTATTGATAAATCACTAAAAGAGTTTAAAAAGTTAATAAGACTACAGCCAGATAAAATACAGTGTGAAATAATGCGTAAAGTAATTCCAGAAACTTCTATGAATGATTTTTGGACTTTATGGAGACCTGCTGATTTGATAGTTGCAAGTAGAAAAATAGTTCGCGATACACTTCAACAACAATTATTTACGTTACATAAAGAAAAATTTTCAAATCTACCTGTACCTTTGTGTTATCGCCCAGCAGATACTCGACGACAGAATGTTGATGTTGAGATTCCTGGTGGTGGAATACAAAATCTTGTGTTAAATGATATTGTTTTAGTTGTTGTTGATGTTGTTGAGAGCGCGTTAAGCATGGATAAATCGCCGTGGACGTTAGGATACGCTATAACGATTCACTCGTCACAGGGATTAACTATTACTGATACAAATATTTGGATTGTCGATGATCGTATTGAGTGGTCAAATTTAGTTTATCTAGCAGTGTCTCGAGTCAGAAGAATATCCCAACTGCACAGGGTTATCATGGATTGCGTAATAACCGAAGAAATTCCTGACAACTTTGTCGATATCAATAAAAAATTAGCGAGTTATAAGCAATGTGACAAAAAAAAAATAATCGCGATTTTAACATTGATACTGAATTTATTATAACACTAAAAGCACAACAGAATAATCATTGTGCAAGTTGTCACTGTAATATGCTGTGGCAGTACTCGAGTAATAATCCAAAACAATTTACCGTTGATAGAATTAATAGTAGTCTTGGTCACACACGCGAAAATGTGATGCTGACCTGTCTTGAATGTAATCGACGTCCAGGTGCAAGTTTACAAAAGTGAACGCGGTGGTAATTGTGTGTCTTTAGGAATTACTTGTAATTGTTCGCGTACAAATTCACGCTGAGGAGCAGTTGAATCTAATCTGTAGATTGCAGGTCTACCTGTAGGACTTTACCACGCTAGAAATTTTGTGTGTGGTCACACTCCAGATAGGATCAGTTGCTCTTTTTCTACCTCCTTCAAGTTCACCAGGTTCATATAAATATCTTACGGTAACATTACCTAGTACTGGTTGAGAGGAAGATTTACGTTGTATTGGTATATATTTTTTGTGATCGCATTAGAAGGTTTCATAAAAGTTGCACGAGTCATTTCGTTGTTTAACGCAGCTATCACACTCGGTAACCTTGCAACCCATTCACGAGATCTCTCCGTGGACTTAAAGTCAGCGGATATTTCCTTTGCGTATTGGTATCCAAATAACCGCTCAGAAAGTGTTCGATTAAATCATTCAACATTTGCCTGATCACGATGAATTTCTGTGTGTCCTCGTCTGATTTTAACGTTATGTCGCTTCATCAACGATGATACTGCACCAAGAAATTCTTTGCCAGGATCAACCTGTAGCAGTTGTGGCTATCATAGACCACCACGTTGATAAATGCGTTCAAACGCGGATGCAACTTCAGTTGCTGTTTTAGTTGATAGTGGTTCTGCTTCTTTATATCTACTCGCAACGTCAACGACGGTTAACGCGTATCTGTATGTGTATTGATGTCTGCCAGTTTTAATGGTATCGTGTGGTAAAAACAAAATATCTGCTTGATGAACTTCATTAGGGGTACTGACATCAAAATGTGCATACTTAATTTTTTTTAGGTGCACTTAGATAGATTTGCCATATTGCCTGTCGTGCTAACCACGCTGCAGCAACATCACGTGAGACTTTTGCTGCTTCAGCAAGTTTACTAATCGCTGCTTTACCTCTCCAGTATCCTCTTGGACTATAATAAACAGATTCCATTATTATGATAATAATCAGTTGATTAATTACCAGCCCCTAACATTATTTTACCTTTCATGCCAGCTTTTACCAGAAAGCTAGCAAGTTTCTCTCTGAGACATTTATCAGGCATAGAATTTAATGCATGAATCAACTTCACATCTGCAAGGTGCCATTGTTGTAAGTCTTTACTTTTATACGCGACATCATGAATGTGACACGCTTGATCAATTGCGTTTATTAGATATTCTCCAGATTTTGGTTGGTCTTTGTTATCGAGTCGGATATCGAGACGAGTTCCAGGACCACAATAATTATATCCAGGAAAATGTTTTTCACCAGGACACTTTGCCCATGGAGCTCCTGGTAATTTACCTAACGAAGCAGCGATATCTCCACCTGCCTTTAATGAAATAAATTTGTATTTTTTTGTACCACATTTCACACACCTGCCTGTAAGTGCGCGCCTGTTATTTTTTGTTATTACTGTCGTTAATCCAGTGGTGGACGTGGGTGCTCTACATCGAACACAATATAAATCCATATTATTATTATATGGATATAATTGACTTCTCAGCGACACGAAAACAAGAGCCAGTCAAGCATCATCCAGTGCTACCAAATTCTATCAGAGCAATTATACTTGGCCCATCTGGGTCTGGTAAAACGCAATTATTACTTAATCTGATAATGCGATGGCTCAAGTGGGATAAATTATATTTAGTAGCACCATCTGTAGATGATCAACGATGTTACGAAGTACTTAAAGATTTTAATGAAAATGCAAAGTCGCTGAAGTGTCCCAATGATGCTATTGATTTTATTACCGATATCGATGAAGCTCCATCCATAGATGATCTTGATGGATGTATCAATAATCTCGTAGTATACGATGATGTAATGCTGGATAAACAATCCAATCCAGCTCGGATATTTTCGCGAGGCCGTCACAAAAATACAGACGTAATTTATTTAACTCAGAAATACACGCAAATTCCTAAAGTGATCAGAGATAATTGCAATATCTTAATTGTGTTTAATGGAGTAGATAATTATACTTTACAAAATATTTATTATACTTGGTGTTCAGGGGACATGGATATGGTTAAATTTAGAAACTTCTTTTCAAAAGCACAAGCTATTCCGTTCGGATTTATAACAATAAATTTACATGACCCAAGATCTAGATATCGTATAGGTCTGGATAAAATCTTTGGTTAATTTACAGCAGCAGAGGGGGTGAACGACCAACGTTGAGTGACTGGCGCGTAAAATAAACACACCATAAAAAAAAACAAAGAGTCAGAGATAAAGTAACGAGATAAGCTAACCCTAGAGAAATCTCATGGTCAGTTAGAGGTTGTGGTTTAACGTTATTGACCTTAAGATTTCCTTTTCGTAGGAAGGCTTATTTTTTCATAAATAAGGTCTCAAGCAAAATGGTCTGTTCACCCCCTCTGCTGCTTTTAAGGTTACTTACTAGTGTAACTTGGCCTATGATGGTCTTCAAGAAAGGTGGAGGTAGAAAGCATTGCATTTCGTTCCACCAGTTAGGCTCCCACCCATGTCTGGTGAGATTTGGGGTGGGAAAAAGTAAGCTGTGTTCCCGCCTATTGAAAGATCGGCATAGATATTAGATGCAATGTTGATATAACAGTCAAGACATTACAAATAAAGTGAAATGGTGGGGAGCTTTAAGAACCTCCAACAACAATCTGATGGAAGGAATCAGCTAGAAAACATATGTAGATGCTTGGGACTTGTACTTGACAATGTAAAAAGCCCAAACTGTCAGCAACTGTGTCAGACTGTGGAAGCAATTGAAAGTATATTCTTCCATAGTTAATGATCACCTGATGTTGGAACAGTAGGCAAGGCAGGTATTGTATAACAATGAAGAAGACAAACTCCAATGGGAGTGGCCAGAAAACGTATTCAGTTTGAACCTGCAAGGGTGACCTTTAAAGCAAATGACGAGAGAACTTAAGAGCCAGGTTTGTTTTTATCATTCTTGGATTAAGGTAGTGAAGCCGATGTCTCTTGTGCTATATGCAACCTAGTTGGAGAAGAATGTTGAGGATGGCGGTTGTCTACATTTGTAACACCTATGAGTCAGATCCTGTTACTTCCAAAGTGTCAATTGGGTGGCAAAGACTTGAAGATGAGTGGAAAAACATATTTTGGTATTTGAGGCACCACGCTGGACATTGTATGCCAAAACTGTCTTGAGGTACTACAAAGATTAGACTGATCCGTGCAAGTGCCTGTATAAACTGAACGTCGTCGCAGGAAGTGCCTAGCAGCCTAGCAGCACTATGCTCATTAGACTGTTGTATAGCTGGGTCATGAACTGTTTTCTTGGGTAATGAGGCACTAAGCTTGGTACTGTATGCAGGAATTAGACTGCATTTTTCTCATGGCTGATACTCTATGATCAACTGTGGTAATGGCCCATTGCGATCAGAGGTATATGATCGAGTGTGGTCATGAAGGAACATGGCCACCTTGGCTTGCATGACCTTTTTCAGTTCTTGAGGTTGGGACCAAGTATGAGATATTGCCCACATAGCTGGTCCCAATTCTGATATGCAAGATGGCTACTTAGGTTGTTGTTGCTCTCTATCTCTCTCCCAAGTAGTATATCATATGTTTTCAAACCGTTGTGTGCAAGTTGATAATGTCTTCGTCTCTCAAGGCATGCTTATTTGCCTTCCCCTTTATCACCCATAGAACTGCCACCCATTGACTTCTGTCCATAATTTGCATGCCTGACATGTAGCAAGAAAATGACAACCAGAGAAAACTACACATGTAGAGTCATTGTCAGTCTGGTCTTGCCCATGGTATAAATCAGTAAGACAAAACAGAGCAGGCAAATATATATATATATATATATATATATATATATATATATATATATATATACACACGTAGTGTGGCACGGGTCCTGCTTTACTACCTTACGAGTGTCCATAAGGAGCTACACAAGGTCTTAACAGATTTTCAGAAAAACATCAGCTGTATGACAAACTAAGACGCAAAACAAAACCCCGGATGAGGATCAAAAGTTCATTGTTCTTGAAGGATTAGAAAGTTTGTTGCCATAAAGCGTATTCATGGAAATAACGTAGTCCAAGTATAACTATATCAAAGAAAATATAATGTTCTTGATTCAGCTTAAGATAATGATCCTCACTCAAAGACAAAAAAGTTTTATTTACAAATTTGTCACTGATTTTGGACAAGGTCAGCAACTAGATACAATATTGGTTACCCACAACATATAATGAAATAAATTTTTGTTTTAGAAAACCAACAAACAAACAAACAATGCAAATTAAATACACATAACCGAGTGAACCATGTACACAAACTTACCTGTATGTATTTGACCACAGCGGAAGCTATACAGTAATAATATTAGTTTTCTGTGGTACACATAAAACGTGCACATTAGAAAGGCAATGACACATCATTATTGATACTAAGTTGAGACTACAATCTATACAGTTAAAATTAGTAAAGCGTCAGATATAAATTATGTGACTGATTTGGATTTTTAAGGTATCTTTAACAATTTTTCAGTTATATTGCTATGATATCTGCAGTGTGGCAGTTTATAGTGATGTCTAGCACTGGGGCATCATGCTGTAGATATGTAGCATCATGTCCCACCCAGTCACATTATCCTGACATCAGGCCGATCAGTCCTAAAACTAACCTCTTAGTGCTGAATGTCTAGCAAGGCAGCTGTTAGTACCATATTAACAAGTCTTTGGTATGACTCAATCACTAGGCCACCGGAGTGGTCCATATATAACTATGAAGTGGATGCTAAGATAATATAGAAAATTTACATTTACATATCCGGTCATAGCAGAAATTACACAACAATATTAAATTGGCTTTCTGTATCACACACCAGACCTTCAGCTTATTAATAGGGTTACAGAAATGTGAGGGGACACCATCACTACCAGTGCAGGTATGTACCAAAGGCGCCTAAGTGGGTGAAGATGGCAAAGTGATAGCACATAAAAATTAGAAGCTTTGGCATTATAGAAAGATCACAAAAGTTGGAAATTTATAGATGAAGTATACTTTTCTTGAAGATGAAATTCCACCAACTTGTTTAAAGATAGAAAACTTCCAATCTGTTTGTATGGACTTTGGGAGACTTGCAGAGAGTGTGCTACTCGGCACAAGCAAACGTAGTAACTGAAGATATTACTGGATTTTGAACCAATCACAGTATGAAGGGGAGATCACTCTAACTGCTAAAAAGTTTTAATCTGGGAGGGCTGGATTTGTGAGTTAGTAGTAGTTCACCTAAAGTATTATGATTAAATAACATATTTGAAAAAATGCAGCAACTTGGTCAATCAGGCAATGCAAATAAAATCAATGGTAAGAACAATAAAATAGTCACTTGGAATAAAAAGAGACAGAAGATAAATATTCAGTTTAAAAGTAATTTTTATTAACACTGAAAAACTTAATATGAGGAATTAAATGTGCTGAAAGTAATTATCCATGTAGAACAGGCTGACAGAAGAGATCTTGCGATTCATGAATGGAGTTTTCTTTTTTTACTTCTCCCTCGCAGATTTCTTGTTACAACGACAATGACGACCACTATAATAAGCACCAGACATAGAATAAGGGATACGATTATCCCAATGCCAGTAACTGCCTGAAAATAAAGTGACATTCAGCAATTCAATGTAAAGAAAACAAAATTAAACGTTTTTTTTACAATGCATATCCAAGCAACATCTCAAAATCACTCTCAAACTGGTTTGAGATTCTCAAAAGTACTACACAAGGATATACATTTTTATATGCCACACCCTACCCCTAAGTGGCATAACCATTAGTAACTAAACACTTAACCCTTTGTATCCATTATAAAAATCTATGCCTTTTACCTTTGCCTTCCATATAATGTTCATGACATTTTACCATTGCTCAGTGAAATAAAAAGAACCCCATAAACTGTAAGGCAACTTCATCTTAAAGAAATTATATTCTTGCATTGCTTGAAAATCCACTAAATATAGTGTACTCTGAATTACATAAGGATAACAGAATATACAGTAACAAATGCAATTTTTTTTTGCTTTTAGACTGCTTAATATCGTCTCTTTACATGTCTTAAGCATGTGAAAATTGTGATGCATTCTGCTGTCATAATAATTACTGTGTGACTCTGAGAATCATAGAAAATCAGCAATCAAATGGATTAAGCAAACATATTATCTTGAACCAAAAAGGTGAATTAAAATTTTAAACATCATTGAACTGTCATCATCTTTTGGTAAACTCAATATGTTTCTCATTTGGTCTTAATTAAAACAATCTCATTGAAACATCTTGTGCTTTTCATGCACAAATATATTGTATTGATTTTGTTCTGAATTCTGAAATGATTTTAATCTTCATTTGAATCAAGTACATGTACTTATTATATTACGAAAAACGTTCTTATTCATTCTGTGCTCTTTTATAAAACTGGAACTATAAACGATGGCTGACAGTTGATCTCCATGTGGCATGGTATGATTTCAGGATACAGCTAGTTGCAAGCAAAATATTTTGCATCAAAAACCAACCAAACATAGTATTCATGTACTATAAAGGTGCAGTACAGAGCCCATGGTAGCTGAGTTGGTAGAGTCTGACTAATAATCTGAGGGTCAGGGGTTTGATACCCTACTGGTCCAGTCAAGCTGTTTGGCATGTCCTTGAGAAAGGCACTTAGCCCGTATTTTCTTGGCATGATGTAGTCAATATGTTAAAAGTGCCATTAAAACCAATATATATATATATATATATATATATATATATATATATACACACACACCTGAACTGCTTCATTCCCAGAAATTGAAAAAAAAATAATTTATATTTATAATATTAAAATCACCCACAGATTATGGTAACTAACTACTGAGAGAGGAGTCTAATTTACCATATTACAAGAAATGAGCATAGACTATGCTCGAAAGAGCATCAGACTACACATAGCTAAATATGAGAGAGAGAGAGAGAGAGAGAGAGAGAGAGAGAGAGACTCGACATTAATGGCATTTCAATCTTTGTAAATTTTCAAACTGCCAGTTTTTATTTATTGCACAAAAAACTAGTCTGTACATCTACATGGAACACTGCCAAAGTTAGGTTTATCTATGTGCCAAGCGAAGTTTAGCTAGTCGATTAATAGTTCAATTGAGTTTCCACTACAATATATACCATTTTGCACATACAGTAATGGAAAAAATATTAACTAGTAATGGAGACTTCAAAGTATAGATTGCATAGGGTTTGATAGCACATCAGCACATTCCTAGCTATACAGTGCTGATTAAAAGTCTAGTTAAATAAAGCAAAGAAAAAAGAAAAGAATCATGCAATCTTTAGGAAGATAAACCCTTTCAAACAGACTAATAAAGAAGATATATATGTAGAAACATCAAGCATATGCGAATAAAGTTATTCATTTATGTACAGAAGTTTACTATTTCATTATTTTAGACAGTTTGTTATGGTGATACAGTTCTGCACCAGTTTATAAATGACTTTGTGGTTTTGACTACATATAATTCTCTCATACTCTATTTAAATACCCCTCTGCATATAAATAAATAAATAAATATATATACAGAGAGAGAGAGAGAGAGAGAGAGAGAGAGAGAGAGAGAGAGAGATTCGTATAATGATGTATCCCTGGAAACACACGATCTAGGTAGGAAGTACAAAAAATAATTTGTCAGACTACAGGTCCAGCACATTATTCATCAGAAAATATTTTAGACACAGGCCCAGGGCTGAGGACTTAAAAATTATAACAAGCCCTAGCTCAAACTCTACAAACCCAGACTACACTTTCCATGTGCCCAAAATTGCTCCTTTTTAACAAATATTTTTTCATACATCGTTGCTATTGCTATACTTCAAATTTTAAAAACAAAAACTAAATCATATTAAATTGACTTGTGTTTTTATTTGAATCTCGAAAAATTTCACTTAATTTTTTCTCCAGGTCCTGAGGTCAGCTATTGTCTAATTATTCTAACAACGTCTTTCTTACTGAGTGGATCAACAATGTTTATGTTCAGAGGCAGGTCTTGAATTATATGCAGTTTTCTGTTGACACTTTTGATGTTGTTCACAGATGTCACTTAATTTGTTTAACCAGCATTTCATTACATTTCTTGAAGCATGAGCACAGGACAGCTGAATTACTACTCAGTAATCTTTAACTTTAAAAGAGCTGGAACATCTCAATAGCAATTAAAAGAGACTATGAAAAAAATCAGAATACTTAGGCAAGTTTCTTTGCTGAAATCATTTTAGTCAGCATGTTATCTCAACTTAACCGAAGGTCCCATGTAGAGATGAAA
The DNA here is from genome assembly GCA_016617855.1 of Megalonaias nervosa. Classification (NCBI taxonomy): domain Eukaryota; kingdom Metazoa; phylum Mollusca; class Bivalvia; order Unionida; family Unionidae; genus Megalonaias; species Megalonaias nervosa. The sequence continues at coordinate 17,392 of JAECUM010048655.1, forward strand.
CGATACATATCTACTGGATATCGATACGATTCACGATACACTGCCTGCGATACAATACATATCGACACAAATATAAACTTGATCGTCTTTCCATCTTTGGAAGGTAGGGGTGGTGCCCTTTTATGTACATTGACTTACTGGTTGATTTCCAGTATGATGATTACAGATAGACACATAGTTATCATATATTTTATATGCAATTCTAGTCTGTGACAAAATAACAAAATACTTTCAAACAGACTACCTGTTGGTTATCAGTGAGTTTTATTCAACCTTTAAGGCCATTAAATGGTTGCTCCATTTAACTCACTTTAGCCACCAGGCCCTTTGTTTTGCACAGCATGAATGCTATGAAAACATCTTATTACCAATTTCATGTCTCACTTAAAGCTGGAGTGTCTTTGAGTATGATTTAGATTTCTAACGTAGCTTTAAGAATTTTTCAGTCATATCGCTACGATGTCTGCAGCGTGGCAGTTTATAGTGATGTCTAGCACTGGGGCATCATGAAGCAGACATGTAGCACAACGTCCTAGTCCCACCCAGTAACATTATCCTGACACCAGACCGATCAGTCCTAAGTGAGGCAGTGAACAAGGAAAACTACTGACAACACCCAGTCCTATTCTATACTTTTCAAAAGTTTCTTTTTTACACAAGGTAATAAACAAGAGTGGTTTAAAATCTCCCCCTCGCTGATTCTGTGCTAATTTTATTTATTCCATCGGCCATGTTCATTCACTGTTTAAATATCGCTGCATAAAAAGAAAAATTCCAAATTTGTTCCCCATGTACAATTTAAGGAGATATGCTTCCAGGATGTCATCCTAATTGTGACCTCCCCCTTTGTCACTGAAATAAAGGTGAGGGGAGTAGAAAATGAAGGAAGGGGAAGGAAACGGCCATAGTTAAATATTACCCAACACTTCAGTAGCAATCTCTCTTTCTGCTCCACTTTCTTAGAGCTCTAATGAAATCAAAATCTGTAAAAGATGTCACCCTAACTGTATAAGCATTAATCATTACTGTTCCTTATCTGTGTATGCATATTGTTCTGTGCTTCCTTCTGAAGGGGCATATACATGGCTAGCTTTGTCAGCTTGAAGATGTTTGGAAACTGATATTTATAGCTGTTATGTACAATTTTCCAGAGCTCGCACATATTATCTTTTGGATACATCTGCTCCAAACCAGAATTTCTCACTAACATAAACTAACTTTCTTGAATCAGTAGTTTACTGACAATGCTGGATTTCTTACCTGTTATTAGGATTTTTTGGCCATCAAATGCCATAGTCTATTTGTGCAGACAGATGTATTCAAATAAATATCTTTAATTCTTATTTTCATTTTTTTCATCCATATTTATTCAGTTTATCTTAACTCTGATATGGATACATGGTTTTGAAATATATGATCTGCAGGGCTAAACTGATTTATAAAAAAAATGAAAATTGCATTATATTTTTTAATTTTCTGTATTTTAATTAAGCTCAGTATTCTGCCCTTTCTAGATTTAATTTCAAAATACTGCTGAAATGGACACTGACCATATGCCATGTATTTTCGTTCATCCAACATGTACATCCAACTCTTATTTAACACCATTTTCAGGCTCAAAATCACTCACTTGCATCTCCATTAACACCTCCCCAGTTCCAATAATCCAATATACTACATAACTTTATAAATTATTATCATCAAATTCATCAGCCAATATTTGCCAAAATAAAATGTAATGAACTACGCTGAGAATCAGTTATTTTGGGTTTTCTAAGTAGTCTTTATTTTGAACACGCAATTTGCAAAACTTCCTTGACAAACGTTCGAACTACACCATAATAACTTATTCCAGGGCACAATGTGCCAATCAGATTTACTTTCATAACCATTAATGTCATGCTTGAAGAACCCAGATGTGTAAACAGTTCCCTACCCGAAAAATAGATGTCTTGACAAGAATGGTTACATAAAAATTATATACTTTGCCAAGCATATTTTCATATGCGGGACTTTCAACTAATTTGCGGGAGTTCTCACATATCACTGTTCTCCAAGTGTACGAATTTGTACAAATTTTGCATGATTCATGCAATCAAACACCCTGATAGCATCTTTGTTTAAGTACTTTACATATCAATTAATGACTTGTGTGCGAAGTTTCTCTGTTGCTTTGCCAACACTTCCTGCTTGTCACACAGGGAATAAGCTACATTCATTTTTGATTGGTGGTTATTGTTTAACTTTACCAGAACAAGCAATAACCATGAAAGAGAGTTCAATGTAACATATTTCAGTGTGTGACACTCCAGTAGAGTAGCTTTCAAATCAACCAAATTTGACAAGGAACAATTCAATGTAGAAACTTTGCGTAAAAATGGTTATTAAATAATGAGTAACGTACTTCACTATACATGTGGAACACATCTGGAATGTATCCTATATCCTGAACATACTGCATGGTTAATATTATTAGCAATTAATGGTGGCGGGGGGGGGGGGACAATTGCAAACCATGTCACTTTGTATTAATCTGTAGACGGCATGTGAGTATTCTCAATAGTATTTTTCATTTTTACTAACAAAAATGAATGATTGTGACTCCAAATGTTGTTTCAGATGAATTCTAAATTTAAAAAATAACAAAACAAGTTAATAATAATTATTCATGACTGCTGAGGACTAAAATAACTTCCATACAGTAAATATCATTTTGTACTGATTCTCCATCTCTTGTATTAATATGTTATCATTGCAGCAAAAGTATCAATGCATTGATATATCGATGAAATGTTTCACCCCTAGTCAGACTATTTTTATAACCGAAGACTCAAAAGCCAATATGACTGCATTTGATCCCTTTGTTACTTATATTACCTGAAAAAAAATCCTGCATTTGGCCTAAACTCGCCAGATTACATCAATAACGTAATCAGTTGAGAGTTTGTCATGTACCCTTAATGGCACTATGCGGCCATGCATCATTGCAATGGCTGCAACAATTGCTGGAACATTTTTGGTCCACACAAGACTGGTTTTGACTGGTTTTTGGATGATAAATATCCAAAACAGTATTTTAAAATTACATGTATGTTAAAGTATTGTGTGCACTAGTTATAGCAACACAGACAATCTGTTCCTCATTCAAAGATCACATGCTTTGCTTTTTACTAAAAGTCTGCTGCTTTTGATAGAAGTATGATAAATAGAAGAACTTCAATAGGTATAAATGTTAATAATTTACTAGTCTTCCAACATCTAAATTTCCCCATTTCATCAGCGCAGTCGATGTTTTCTCAGGCAAACTGGATTTTTTTTACAAGCCCGATGGGAACCTCACTTAGAATATTGGAGGGGCATGATAAGGAATTAGAGAGGCCCGAGACATCAGGCCATATATATATATATATATATATATATATATATATATATATATATATATATATATACCTGCTGGCTATAACTTTTGCCATATCGACAGAATGTTGCGAAGTGTTCGCAATTGTTTTCAAACAAATTGTATCCCTCTTCCCCAATCATCGATTCTGCACGCTCAATAATTTCCTCTTTTTCTAATGGTCTGAAAAAAAGATGAAAAACATGCAACGAAATAAAAGGGGAAAAATACTTTTCTTTTTCTGTAATGTAAAGGGCATTCTTCACAACTTTACATAATTTCTCAAGTCCACTAAATATTTCCTCGTTTGTTGAGCATGCATGTTTTATTATTTATCGGCCCTCTTTGATAAATATCTTGCTCGAGTAGCTATTAATTGTAGGCTACGGTATCAACACTTACTATTTATATCAATAAGCTCTCTGATGTTAATACGATTTCCTTAACGTTTAGTATAAGCTTAATCATGCCACTTTAGTTACAATTCTTAGATTGGAACTTACGCAATAATTAACATATATGTAGTAAATTCATCTTCTATAAGGTACTGACTATTACATTTTTGGGAAGGTTGGGGGGGGGGCTATGATTTTCTTCTGAGCTGAAATAATTTCTTTTATTTCAAGATAATTAATATTTTTCCCCAGTAATATCATGGATATAATATGGTGTTTTGTGCTATAATCAGAGCAGGATATTTTGTACAGCTATTGACAGATGGAAATTAAACCTAAAAAGTGTTAGGCCCATGCCCCAAAACATTGAATTATTGGTCCCTAATATAACTAGCAAATAAAAAGGTGTGTATCACTGTACATTCAGAAATACCACAGTACAAAATTTTTCATGGTACCCAGCTTTACTAACTTTCATGTTTTAATTTAGACAAAACCATTCACTTTGCTGTACATATCTATCATCTAATCTATGTTTTGATTGGTTGGCGAAACATTATTTCAGTGATATTCACTGTTGTTTTCATTTTGGACCAAGAGATATTATGTTACTTTCATTGTGAATAGCGATGCGTCATATCAAAGAAGAAAATCTCTGACAAACCATGCATTCCTGAGAGTGTGACTGATAAGAACAAAAGTTTTTCATTTCCAGAGTTAAGCTATGAATACATAATTTTATTTATTTATTGCATTGGAACCATTTCTCTACTTGTCTACTGCCAATATTTGTTGGTTTTGTACATTACATAAATTATATCGTTGACGATTGCATCTTGAGATTATGCATGTATCAAATACTGTGTAAGTATTACAAAATCAAATTTAAAAAAACAAACTTCCCAACCCTTCACTACAAAAATAGAAAAATCAGCTTATTTACATAAAACGTACAGGAAAGGAAATATTACCAAATTTTACCTGTATTTTCAACTGATCTAGATGCCTAATATATTTAGTTCAGTTTCATATTTACGTACAAAGAAAGCCAGAATTATACACTGAAAGGTACACATGCATTTTGAATTTTGTACATCTAGTGAAAATGATACTGCAGAGCAGATCCGTATAACTGACAACATGCAAGGAAATATACATTTCAGGGTAAGTGGGGTCAGTGATGAAGAAAGGGGGCTTTTGAAAAGAATTGTGCACTTTTCAGGCAGTGATATTTAGATTACATTCCACTTTCCATCTCAACAAAGTAAAATAAAATTAAAAGGTACAACATACATGAGGGACAAATGTTTACTGTTGCAGGTGTTATAGATAGTTATAGTCTAGTGGTAATGGTTGTGATCTGGTTGATTTTTTTTTCGGATAAAGATTCTGTGTAGTGCTTTATAATATCAGCCATCATATTTTTTTTTGCACATTTTGAGAATTTGTGCCATGCTTCATCATACTTTAGCAGTATATGAAGTTTTTGGTTTTTGAAAGGTGGATAAAATATTTTATATTAATGAATCTGTTTTTTTTCTTTTTGCTTAAATTTTATATAACATCAACATCATCAGCTAAAAGTAAAATGCAAATATAATGTATCAAATCATCACATTCTTTTGCAAGAGGGAGAGAGAGAGAGGCAATGTACTCCTTACCAGAAGGCATGTAATCCATACTAATTTTTTCATGTTATGTGCATTCCCACACCCCTATATGAAATATATTGTATATCTGATAAAAAGTTTCCTATGCAGCTGATATATATATATATATATATATATATATATATATATATATATATATATATATATATATAATGGTTAAATAAGGTTCTCTTCGCATGCATGTCCATCTTAAGATGACACATCAACATTACAGTGCCCTTGTTGGTGAAGACATTCTTATCCACATGTACATTAATATATTTACAAAGATATTTGGTTTTTAAACAAAACATAAACAGAGGGTTTAATTTTTAAAAAATTAGAAATTTTGGATACTGAAATCTAATGGTCTCAAATGTCATAGAAGTTGTACCAAAACAAGAAAAATTATGTTAAGAGTGATCATTGAAAAATATGTTGCAGAACACAAAGTGAATGTCATTTATTGTAAATTAACCATAATTGTTAAAACTGGAAAAGATATAAAACTAAAATGCTATTATAACAGAAGGAGACAACAAATAGCAAATGAACAGTTTGAAGTTTTGGCCTAAAGGATTGGGTGCATCTTGTCTCAAAATAAAATACCAAAAACTCTATTTCATCATCACTTCAAAGTCAGCTTAAAACATTTACTGAATCCACAGATTTCTGAGAGAGAGAGAGAGAGAGAGAGAGAGAGAGAGAGACTGAGAGAAAGAGAGCTTTATGCAGAATTATCAATGACAGGCAACTGCATGGCTATATTTATTTACATTAAAACTGGATAAAACGTACATAAAGCAATCTGAGATACTGGACTGGATTGTTTTCTTTCATTTGCAGAATCAAAAAGTATACATAATTCAACCTATGTCTGGTTCAGTTTCTGGCTGTACAGCAGAGAAACAAATTTAAGGCAGGGTCTGACTCTCAGTGTATCCCTTTACCTACCCACTCACCCACCCACCATAATTTGCTGGTGATTTGTGGTTCTCAAAAGCTTGAAAACAACTGTCTTGCTCTGATATGTGCAGAAAAAAAAAATTTCTTTAGTAAATTTTGTTTCTTTGAAAGTACTTAAACAAACACATTAAAGTAGAGATATAATCCTGCTACCTCCAAAATCAAACCCAAATCAAAGGCAAAAATTTGTCTTTTCTGTTTATATCATATATGATGTGATCATGTAATTATTCTCAGAGAAAGGTAATTTACTAGAAAAATTTGTTTTCCACTTGAATACATTTCCCAGTCAAATTAACATAAAGAGAATAGGTAACAGAAGGTGGGAATGCTAAGCATCCTACATCTCTGTTTGGGAAGAAAGATTGGATTCCCTATGTAAACGAAAACTAACTCTCCTGCTTAAAGCATCACAGTGTATGGTCATATGTTCCGTGACCGCTCTATCAGGTTATGATGATTACTGAAATCTTTTTACCATCAAAATTCACTGGTGATTCCAGCCAATCTAAGAGACTGTGATAGTTTCAATGAGTCTGGAGGTCATCTGGACTGCAGCCACAGGATCAACCAGGTTCAGGTTTTGTCTATGCAGAGCTAAATCACTGAGATAAAACTCAATAAGGTTGGCTCTGCATACCAGCCAACAGCTCCTATGATATCTCATTTTGAAACACTGTGTTTAAACATGAGGCTTGCAAAGAGGACTCTAATTTCATTAACCAAAATCCTCATGTAGTGAATCTGATCTTTGAAACTTTAGAGTATACTGAACAAACCTTGTCCGATGAGGCCAGGCCACTGACTGTTCCTGTAGCTGTGGAGCTCTACAGACCATGTCACAATCTGTGAACAACGACCTAATGGCAAAGTTCCGGGTGGACTGCAGCCTCTGCACCTTGCTGCTGATGACGCTGTTAAATGGCTGGGCATGTGATAAATAAATAAATATGGGTAGTACAAATTTGTTTAGCAACATGCGTAGCTTTCAGTGTGACATCACAGGCATGACAATAAATCCGGATTGAACTAGTATTTCAGCATTGATTTTACCATACTGACTTCTTGGGGCGTGTAAATAATGACCTTCCAAAGGAATATGGATGCATGAGGATCCAAATACCATTTAAAGGTATGTAGAATCAAATTGTTAAAAAATGATACCCATTACCTAGACCAACAAGTAGATCTTTTATCTTCTTCTGACATTACTTGGTCCGCTGCCAGTAATGTCAGAAAAAAGCGGGGATCTACTTGTTGTTCTAACCAATTACCTGAATAATTGGTGTTGAACGCCAACATGGCATGTATGTTAGGACTTTTACTGCAGTACTGTACAGTAAAGTCATACAGGTCACGAATGCTCGTTACTCGTTCTGTATTAAATGTAAATTGTTGTTTTAAAACTTTATACTAGTTTTGTTTAACCAATGTATACTCAGTCATGATTATTGAATGTTCAGCGCCTTAACTGTCATTAAGAAACTTCCAGACTAAAATTATTAATCCCTATGGACTTCTACAGCGGTAGCCAGGTACTAAAATGGGTCAAGAAAAGAGCACCTTGAGACTAATCGTCACAATATAGGGTAGTGCATTTTCGCTAGCCAAGGTTCCGATATGTTAACCCTATCTACACCTTGGCGTATCGAGCAGATATTTCTGTCCTTCGGATCTGCGAATTTCATTGGATGCAGCGGCAAGTCACCGCATCCAATCAATATTAAGTTGTACAAATCTGAACACTGCTCCTACATGATCAAGACAAGGAGAGCACACGACTTGAATAGACTCATCAATAAGCAATTTTCCGCTGTAATGACTTCTCTCTGGTACGCAGTCATACTTTTCGATTTTAAACTTACAAAGTATCCTTCTGAAGTCAATCGATTCCACCATCTTCGGATGATGTACAATGCACCGCTTTTACACGCAACTGGTTAGTTGGCATTACATACTATGGGAGGCAACTGATGAAATCCAATAGATGTCGCTAGGTGTGGACCACCCAGTGTATTACTTTTCAAGGAAATTGAATACCAGTGAAATTATTCCACGATGGAGAAGGAGTATTTGACTCTGATGTATGTTAAGTACCGCTTCTTCTCCATTCGTTGTCTTCAGCGATCACAATCCCCTCAATTTCATTAAATAAAATGAAGCATAAGAATCAGTTTTTTTACGATGGAGTCTGATGTTACAATTGATAGCAGACGCACTTTCACGTGCATAGAAATACAGTATTGAATTATTTTGTATACGTAATTGTATCATTCATTTTTATTTTGGGATATCAATTACATTTATGTCTGATATTATATAGAAGAAAGTTTTATGGCACAAATGGTACAAATCTATCTTCTCTTTAAGTTGAAGGTGTTATAGAATTAAGCATCATCTTTTGAATTTATAATATAATTTTTATTTAAGTCATTTGAGACTATGAAGTTATATTTTATATCCTTTAATTCAGTGGTTAGCACTATCGTAAAAACACATGTACATTCCATCGTGAGTTAAATTCATGACAAGGTCGATTTATGGTGAAGCTAACAACTAAGCAGGTCAAAAATGACACGCGAGTATGAATGTGGGTCGCGTAAACAAGCGTTGGAATTTAATGTGCAATTGCCCTAAGATTGAATTCATTCAATGATATCTGAAGGTCAGAACATGACTGTTTTTGTTTACGACAGTTTGAGTTATGTTGAAACAATACAATTAGTTTTTGAGAAATTCTACTGTGTCCGATTTGTTTATCTGAAACGCAAAATGACACTATATAACGAATGTACACGCACCAAGCTTATTCTTTCAGTTATACACAGCGTTAGTAAGAGTCAGAGAGAGAAATTTGGAATTTACATGTTGTTAGATATAGCAGAGCAGAGAAGCATTGATTTAAACAGTCAGTACTTCGTGGATTTAGTGAATATATTCAAGGGTTTGAATATTAACTAATTGCATGGGATTATCTGAAACTTGCAAGGACTTAAGTGATATTCTTCGTACACCAGATTATACTGAAGTAATACCATTTGGATTAATAAGTCTATTAAATTCAGCGGTGTTAACACGGAAGCACATTATCACTATAAAAACTTCGTCCGGAATACTTTAGAACAGTTTCCGGATTAGTGGGAAATTGATAGTACATTATGAGACTTATTAGGATTACAGTCTATTAAATCATACACTGTAAGTTATTTTTATTTCTTTCACTCTGTTTGATGTTATATTTTGTTTAAATAAATTTATATTGTGGAAAATTGAATGCTTGTTGGGTTTGACTTATTCTGTTACTCAAGTTTAAGCCCCTAGATGTAATAATTGAAATATTGACTTTCGCTACAATGCCTGCAACAAAGAATACGTGTATTCGGAATACGGGGAAAAAGACGGACAAAACATTTTACTTCATCTTACCCTCCTCTTTATACAAAAGGTTCAGCATCAGATTCAACCATATACATTCAAAACACGCATGAGCATTACAGCCATTGCTTGTTGTAGAAGACATAGTAGTAAATGAGAATAGTGTTTCTAGATTTAAGCTTCCTTTCCCTCTAAAAATGTTTCTATGTTGACTTTCTAGATTTTAGGCTTCCTTTCCCCCTAAAAAACGTTTCTGTGTTGACATTTTATAGCTCAGGAAATGTACATGTTAGTTAGTCTGTGCATGGGAAGCCTATACATAATACTTGTGCTGCGTCCGGAAAGCAGTCTCGAAATTTCTGGAGGATGACGTAGGAGAATAACATAGCAGAATCTCTGTGAATTTTCTCGAAAATCACGTGATCGGAAATTTCTGGAAATTCACGCAGGGCTATAAAAGCAGGGAGATTTTTTTTCACTTGTGGCCAGACATTCTTTTGGAAGCACTGAGGTAAGTGAATTTTTGTTACTTTACATTTTAAGACAAATATGTTTTTAGCTCAAGGTTAGGTCGTATTTTTCACTGTAACTGCTTTCATACCTGCTAACTCTCATCGGTAAAATATCTGTTAACATTCTATCAATAATACGAAACTCACGTATTAAGTCGTCAATATCATATTTTACTCCTCGCAAATAAGATCGTGTCTGATCAAGTAATTTTTTATAAGTAATAATTGCAATCTTACAAGAATTTTTTGGGGTTTTTTTTTGTTTCAAGTCTTGGTTCAATTTTTTTTACTTGCTGTTGAAAGAGATATACCGACACCAGATATAATTAACATAAACGGATTTAATGATGCTCCACTTGAAATAATACCAGAGCTTGTCATGAGCAATATTAGATATGATATTACTCGAAGTATTTTACTGTAGTACTTGTAAGATTTTTATGATAAAATATATAATATTGTATTAGGGCATCAACATCCTGCTTTGGAATTTCTTCTGAAATATGACTGAAATCGACGATCTGTTTTTTCATTATATATTTTTTTTACACAATAGTAAAAGTTCTAGTACCAGCAATTGAATCAAGAAGCTCGCGGAATTTTTATTGTCAGCTATAAAATCTCTGTACTTGTCATAAACATCTGACGAAGTATCCTTGTATCGTTCGTCTGTAACTACCTCATTTTTCTTTAACCAACTATGGGAATCAAGCGTGTCTACTTCACTCTCATACAAATCTGTTTTATTCACCAAATTACTGTAATCTCTTTCTGTTTCATCAATATACCCTAATACTAAACTCAACTGATCTAACGTGAAATGTTTGAGAACAAGATGTTGTCTGATAATTGCATATGCGACTACGAAATTTGCTAGCATTAATTTTCGTAGTGTGTTTCGTTCAATTGTGATCAGACCAATAGCAGAAGCTACTTTTAACATTAATTTTTCGCATGGTTTTGTGAGTATTTTCTCGACCTCATTGTAATAATTTCGTAATGACAATTGTCTAGAGCGTTGGATTGATGGAAATGGAATATCGTCTGCTTCAGCTATATCATAATAAGAATCAGACTTTGCTACAAACCTTGTTTGTGTCACTTCTTCAAAAAACGTTTCTCGATTACCATCATTGAGTTTACTAATTTGATCGTCGAGATTTTTGATGATCTTTAGAGACCTGTCAACAATAATCGGATCAAAATTTGGATTTTTTTTTACGTATCATTGGCAAAATTGCATTTGCGTACACTTTAATAATTAACTCCGTGTCTGGTGTCATAGTAACGATTTTAATAGGGTTTCCTTGTCGTGGTAGTACATGCCGAGATATTTAAAAATGATTCGGTTTGCAAAACTATTGTATAACTTCTTGATCCTTCTTATTCCTATTACACTAGATTCCGCTAGTCTGTCGAGACTATCATGGCTACTGTTTACATCTTTTTTTTTTATATATCTTCTCTTCCAGCGTAAGCTTTTGTTTTTATTACGTTTGATTTTATTATCAAATCTAAATTTTCCAAATCAAGCTCGAGCAATATTTTTTTTTTAGCAGGATTTCAACTTGTTTATGTTCTTCTATACAATCATCAGGATAACAGTATCTACTTATACTATCAAAGTTTTCTATTACTTCTTTTAGTTGTGGTCCTCGCATATGCATAACACGAACAATTTTTTTTCTTCTGACAATGGAGAGTTTATCATTGGAATTGAAATTTTTTTCTGGTATTTATTACACGTGCCGCATGTGACTTGTCTCCAACATCTATTTTAGGGTTAAAAATATTATCATAAAATTCTTTCGCAACGTCTATAAACTGTTGTGTTGTCATTATTTTATAGCATCAGATTTAATTATATCATCGAGCGTGTATATTTGAAAGGATGTCAGTCCTGGAAACGGATGCTCAGCAGCGACAGCATATAATAGAAAATACAAGTACTTGGTAACAGTTTTTCTACTGGAATTGTAAAATATTGTGCTGTTGTAATATACGTGTTTTCTGTATTGTACAATGTTGTCCAGTTGATATCATCGTTTGATCAGTCAAACCACCAATTATAAATTCGGCCAACGCTAGGGTTTAATCGACCGCGCAAATGAAATTGCCAAATAGCAACTGCAGTTGTACATTTAATTTTGATCCAAAAGTTCTCAACTTCTCCGTTAGTAGTCCACTCGTGCCTATCAGAGAAAGCGTAACGAGGATAGTTTTCAGGATAATATGATGATGCACTTACCTCAAACCCAACTCGGTTATCACTTTCCTTGTAAAGTGTTGGAATATACCTAACATTGTTTTTGGTTCGTTTTACACCACTGGAAAAACTATCAACATACGCTTTATTTGTTAGATCATTAGGGTTAACTGGAACATATGTCGTAGTGATTTTTTTGTCTCTCATATTTATATTTCCTGACACTGCCCCACCGGATCGTCTAAGATACGGGGCAAGTTCTTCTTTTAACTGGGCATAGCTAATAGCATCCGAGTCGGACGTTGGTGGTGAGGTTATCGGTAATCCAGTTACTTTTGAATTTGACATGGACAGGTTACCTGTCATTGTGTCGCTGGCTTTGTCTAACTTACTGTTTTCAACAGATTTTAGTTGAGAATAACTTATAGCTTGCGTTAAATCTGCTGGCGGATATGAAGTTTCTAAACCTAACACTCGTCGCCTGTTTTATCAAGCTTGTTATTATCCACGTACTTTAACTGTAAATAACTTACCGCTTGGGTTTGATTCAAATTTGGTGGTGGGTATAAAGCCTCCAAGCCTACAATCTTTTTTCCTGACGTATCTAAATTACTGCTTAAAGTTCCTCCTTTCAGTAACAACTTGTTGTCGTCGATAGATTTAAGTTGTGCATAACTAACAGCTTCTGTAAGGTCAACCCTTGGTGGCGGATACTCTGTTTCCAACTCGTTGTTTTGACATAGACAGGTTTCCTGTCATAGTATCGCCAGTTTCTTTTAGGTAGCCCGATAGTCCGTTTGTAGTTACAGCCGGCGAATCTCCTAATGCTGTTCCAAATTTTGTATAATAGCTCATTATTTATTTATTGTCTGACAATTTTTTTATAACAAACGATGGCAAAATCATCGATATTAAATTTTGACACAGACAGACATCTGAAGCATGTACATAAAAACGAACTTCCAGATTGTCATTATCTTATCGTCGGAAGAACCGGATCAGGAAAAACAAATTTGCTTATGAACTTACTATTGGGCGATAATTTCAACTACGATAGAGTTTATATTTATACCATTAATCCGCAGCAAGATAAATACGAACTACTTAGCGAATATAATAACAAACTTCGTGATGATCTTGAGGCTGGCGAAGATTTTTTCATTATCAGACAACCAGAAGAACTTATTCCGGTGAGTCAAATTGACTCGGACGAACATAAAATAGTTGTTTTTGATGATATTCCGCTAAACAACACAGAGATGAACAAAATAAGAGCCTATTTTTCTCTGTCGCGTAATAAAAATGTAATTCTGTTTATCTCGTGCAGGGTTATTATAACGTTGACAGATTTATCCGGCGAAATACTGGTTGTTTTATATTATTTCCAGGACTGGACAACGTGGACGTTAGAAATATTGCAAACGAACAATGTGGCGACGTAACAAAAGATAAATTTATTGAACTGTATCATAAGGCAACGGCAGATAAGTATAACTTTTTCTTGTTCGATAAACTTACACGTGATCCTAAAAAAATGTTCCGCTGTTGTATTGAAAATTATCTGCAGTAATTGAATATAAAATGGATAAACGAGCAAAGTATAAAAAACACATAGAAGATTTTTTTAAAAATTGCTCAATCTCAAGCAGAGTTTAAGCAAAAAGTACAACAAGTTCGACGTGGACAAGTAGTTGCCGCAGAAGTAGCAGCTGCAGCTCTCAAACCAGTTACTGAGACGCTACTTGGAAAACAACCAGAAACTAAACCGTTATCAGAAGAAGAACTTAAAAAAGTACAGGAAAAAGGTTTGGTCGGACTTGTTAAAGAACAACAAGAAGCTGCTGCTGTAAAAATTATTGGCAGATCTGATGAAGAAAGATTAAGGTTAGCTAGAGAACTTGTAAAACATATTGGTGATCCTGCTGCTAGACAAGTTGAACTAAGACGGCTGTTGAGCAATCCACTTGCACATGAACAAAAATTAGCAGAAGTAACACTAGTTGAGCCAATTGGAAGAAAATTGGGTGATATTGGTGGGCCGGTAATAAGTGTTCCAAATGTCGACGAGCAGAGACGACTTTTTAGAAGAATGGCAAACGAAAGAATATTTAAAGATGTATATGAAGAATTTTAAAAAAAAAATAAAATAAGCGATATTAATAATTTAAATAAGTGACCAGCAGAAAAATACAATGAACTTCTTAATGACTTAGAAGAAATTATAGCTGATGGTGCTAGAGCTAATACTGAAATGGATGAAGCTACAGAAACAGATGAAATGATGAAATTAATTACTAGAATTAAAGATGGTATTATCGCCTCAATCTTTTAATGAAACAGCTGTTGATGGCAGAGAAAAAGGTTTTGGTAAGAGTTGGTGTTTTTACAGGAAATTTGATATGATTGATAAAAAAACGTGTGAAAGAAAATCGAAAAACTAAAGCTGAAGCAGAAAGTCAAAAACCTGTAGCTGAAGCAGAAAGTCAAACACCTGAAAGTAAAAAAAGTCAAAAACCTGAAAGTCAAAAACCTGAAACTGGAGAAATTTATGAATATCGAAAAAAAATATATATATAAAAATAACAAGATCAGAATACGAGGATTTTATAAAAGGGAATCATATTTCTGATATTAATGATGATACTCATACTGCTAATGATGATATTAAAAATTGGCCAAAAGATAAATACAATGATTTTATTGAAAAATTAGATAAGATTAGTAAATGGTGCAAGGAAGCTCTTAGTGTACTTGATTCTTCACCCATAGGAAGAGATTTTCAGGGCCATCTTGATCTAGCTAGAGATGGTGTTATAGCTGATGTTTTTAAAACTACTGTATTATATTTTTTAACTAGAGAACCTGATAGTATAGGAGGATTTTTTTCCAGATTTATTTGGTTATTTTGATAAACTTCGCCTAGGGTTAGTTAAAAAAAAAAACCGGAGTCAAAGTATTTGCGTCAGTTACCGAAATGATAGGTAGATTAATGCTATTAATATCGTCAAAGGAAGCTGGAAATGTTGGCGCTGAAATTAACAATGAAATTGTGGATATACTTGATCATTTGAGATCGGAAAATTTACTAACATCTGACGAATATGAAATTTTACATCGCGATCTTATTGTCTAAAGATAAATATAAATGTGAACAACATTATTACTCGACTCTAGTGCATCTGCGGGAGATAGCGCAAATTTTCAGTAAATTATATTCCGCCAATACAACTGGATCCTAAAAAACAATATGAGATTGGACTAATTTCCTGCACGTGCTGGCATTCTATGGCCAATGTAAAAACTGGGGTGAATGATGAATTTACATTCGCTATTCCAGAACCTAGAGTGCAATGGAAAACATTTAAAATTCCACAAGGCGCTTATAATGTCACTGATCTAAATAAAACAAAAGAATTTATAACAAAGGCGAACGATAACGCTGATAATTTTGAGCTAACACCAAATTATAATACATTACGCGCCAGGATGACATTAAGAAATATAATAATTTTATATCACCAACAAGCATTGCGTCGTTAATAGGATTTTCTCATCAAAATTATGCTGCTCAAGGAACGTATGACGGTGATCTGCCAGTAAATATTACTGACGTAAACACACACTAATAAATTGTTCTATTGCCTCAGGATCTTACTCCGCCCGAGGCAGCAAAGGACAGACTATCTATAGTTTTTCGCCGGTCGTTCCACCAGGTTCGCTTATGCAAATTAATCCACGGCAAGTTATTTATTATCCGCTAAACGTTGAAAATCAAATAACTCAAATAAATATGCAATTGACAGATCAATCTGGACGACAACTGGATCTGAATAACGAGGTTTTTACTTATTATTTACACCTATGCACGTAGTTTTATGCAACCTACTTGATATAACGAAAGTTTATAGAAGAAAAATAGTTGGAGGATCTTTTGGAAATATATTTACTAAAACTATTGAAAATGTTCCAGGAATAGCGCGTAAAATTGCACCCATTGCATTTGACGCATCAAAAGCCTTTACGACCGGAGTTGCGTCTGCCGCTGAAACTGCAGTGGAAGAAAAACTGGTAAAAGGCCAAAAACTGACAATCAATCAGGTCTTATCAGAAATCGCCCCAACAGCAGAACCTAAACGTGCAATGATAACAACAACAAAAAAGCTTTTATCTCCTCGAGGTGAGCAGATTATACAAAATTTAATATCTAAGGCAACAGAATCAAATTTTATGCAACCAAAAATATAATGTCTGTTAAAAGTTATCTCGACCTATGACATCGACAACACAGTAACAGAATTTGAGTATGTTGAGGATCTCGACGAAAATTCGAATGAACCAAATAAAGCCGGTGTTAGAATATTTAATACCCGAGACGAGGATGTATTTCTACTGCCTCACAAAGCCATGCTAGAAGTACGTAGCCAAATTATGACAGTAGCTAATCCACCTGTCTCATTAGCTCCAGGCGCAGAAATAGCTCTCATAAACAACGTTTGGAGCCTATTTAAAAGTGCTAGATATCAGCTAGCTAATCAAACTGTTGAGGATTTTTCAAGTCACCTACAAGTTGCAAGTACAATCTTAAATACTATTTCGTTTTCTGATGATTACTCCAGATCAACTGCAACTAATATGATGTGGTTTAAAGATACTGGAGCTGGTTTAGCAGGTGTTGTTGCATTAGCTGAATTTGTTTCAGGAGCAGTAGCTATTTTAGTTGCGGTAGCTAATGCTGATGCAGATGTTATTTCTGTAAGAGATTTTCTTATTGCTAATGCCGCTGCTTTTGGTATAGCCCCACCAGCTGCAGATGCTAATGCAGACTCTACAAGACTCTCACTTACTGCTGCTTGTAATAATCTTGGTATAACACCACCAGGTGCGGCTGCAACCGGCACTGAAATGTTAGCTCGTGTTAATAACTTAATTCCTAGCATCAAAAGAAATATACGTTACAATGAAGGTTATTTTAAGAGAAAGGCACTTGCTGCAGAGTCACGTCAAATTACAATGGTGCTGCCGTTGAACACAATATTTGGCTTTTGCAGGGACTATAATAAGGTATTTCGTGGAGTTGAACATACACTTATTTTAGATCGGGCAGAACAAAATGACTGCCTATTTAGGTCAGACGGGGCTGATTGTCAGTTTGTGATAAACAAACTTGTGCTGTGGATGCCACGAATAACGCCATCCATCACTAAAATGGCAGAATTAAATAGTATACTCGATAAACATACAAGCAGAATTTATTTTCAGCAATATAAAATATATCAAACATCAATTCCAAATACCACCGACTACACATGGCGAGTCACAACAACATCAAGTGAACAGTTACCTAGACAACTATTTGTTGTATTTCAGCGGCAAGAGCGACGTGGTAGCCAACAACAAAACAACGCCATGTTTGATCACGCCGATGTTAGGAGAATATACACCAGACTCAACTCCAAACAGAATCTGGAACCACCGATAGAATGCAATTTTGCAAATGACGCAACCAGAAATGTATCCAGTCCTTACATGTACCTTATGAATGCAATACAAAAGTACCAGGATGTCGAAGACGGATCTCAGATCTCAGCAGAAGAATTTAGTACACTTTATCCGATATTTTATTTTGATGTTAGTAAACACAACGAGCGATCTGTCGACTCAACGGCTGATGTTGAAATTACCTGGACACTCGGAGCAGTTCCTGTGGCACAGTTATACGTATACGCGCTAGTAATCAGCGACAGATTTATAACAATTGACTCTGTCAGTGCAAGTTTAATCTGTCATCGTTATATAATGACAAAATATATTGCAATAGAAATATATTTGACTGATGGTCAAGTTAAAAAATTAAATTTGGCTGTTGCTAAACAACGGACGGTATCATTAAAAATTAATCCTCAAATAAGAACTGGAACACCAACTAAATTAATGTTAACTAAAAGACAGGTGAATAAATACGATCGCAGTAAACCGTTTGCCCTGAATCTAAGTACTGCACAGTTAAAAGTTGGTGGTTTCGTTGGGCCGACATTATCTGTAATAGCCAAAACGTTAATACCTCAAATTTTACCAGTACTTGGTACATTAGGATTAGCAGCGGCGTCTGACGCAGTATCTGGGGCAACGAAAAGGTAGTTTCCGGCGACGGAATAAAGAAAATTTTTGTCTAAGGATAAATATAAAATGCCCAAACGAAAAAAGACGACAGCCAAAAAAAGACGACAGCCAAAAAAAAAAAAAAAAAAAAAAAAAAGACGCGACAGCGAAAAGGTGGATTTATAGGGCCGCTGCTGGCGGGAGTAGCGGGAAGTCTGTTGCCAAATCTGATGGGAATCGGCCGAGGACTAACATTGCCAGGAACTCGGCCGCGTTAAGTAACTTTGATGTACTCGAAAGACTAAAACTTTTTCCTGGATTCCGTGGAGTTTATTCTAAAGATGAACTAAACCATGTACCTAGTGGTTCGTGTGTAATAAATATACAAGATTTCAATGACGGATCTGGAACACAGCAGTCCACGGTAATAATTATTTTGACTCGTTCGGACTTCCACCAAGTGACGTAATAAAAGAATACATGTCCAAGTATAAAATAATAAATTCTTCTAATCAAATTCAGCCTGTTGGAACTTCTGCTTGTGGATATTACTGCGTGATGTTTACAAAACAATTGTCTCAGCCTAAATTTAATTTTTTTAAATTCATTTTACAGTTTGACGAGCATCCTTGCCATGCTAATGATACGATTGCAATATTATATAATCAAGGAATATAAATGTCAACATACTGTCTCAAGTGCAAAACTAAAACTGAAAATAGCGATGAAACAACAGAAAAACAAAAAATAAAAGGGTGATATTAAAAAGTATTTGGGCAGTCTGAGGAAAAAGAAAACGTACGCTTTTAAAGAAATTATCCGGAGCGGGTTTTCCAGTTATTTTGGTAGACGACTGAAAAAAAAATCAATCTTTTGTGAGGAAAATGGTTAAATTTGAGGGTGAAACCCCAAGGAGGTTAACGGGAATTTAACATTGGAAAATTGAAAAATCGATTTTTTCTAGTTTTTGTTCAAGTTTTTTCCATAATTTTCGCAATTTCTCATAGATTTTTAGGCAAGAAGTCCCTAAAAAACAGTCAAAAAACCAGAAAAAAAATAATCGATTTTTAAATTTTTCAATGTTAATATCCCGTTAACCCCCTCGGGGTTTTACCCTCAAAAAATAAGAAATTTGACCAAAAAAAAACAACAAACAAACAGGCAAAATGGTCGAGAAAACGTCAAAATTTGACCAAAAAATCCAGATAAAATTAAGGGTTTTTGTGAGATTTATAATAAATATTTATTTCCTGAAAAATATTTTGTCAGTTATAAGATAAATAATGAAGTGCAATTGTAACTGTGATAGAGATCTCTGTCTGGAGCAAAATAAAATTGTTACGTACTGTCAGAAATGCAATCGGAACAGGCATATATATACACAAATTAATTGGCAAATTACCAAAACCAAAAGGCGGTTGGACATTGCCAGGCCATAAATATATTGGACCTTATAATCCGCTGAATAGACAGTTGGACGAAAACGATAATCCGCTGCCCGGACAAGAGCCTTACAATCAAGTTGATGCAATAGCAATGCGCCATGACATTTGTTATCGCGATAACGAGAAAGACAAGGCCGGTTGCAATAAGATAATGCTAGACGAACTTCGTGATACGAAACCCGTAAATATGCGGGAGCGATTTGACCGAAGGCTGGTACAGGAATTTATTGGAGCAAAATATAAACTTGGTTTCGGTAGGTATGACGATCTTGCAGCGAAATTACACAAACCTGAAGAAAAAAAGTTTACGCGACGTAGCGTCGTCGCAAATGCCGTCGATGATACCTGGGCGATAGATTTAGTTGACGTGTCAGGCCTCAGTAAGTTTGACAATAACAAAAAATATCTTTTAAATGTTGTAGATATTTTTAGTAAATATGCAATTAGTGTACCAGTTTCAGATAAGACACGAACATCAATGATTGATGCGTTGAAACAGGTAATAAGAAATACAGAAAGAAAACCAAATAAGGTCTGGACCGATCACGGAGCAGAGTTTTTTGATAAAAAAATTGAGCAGTTTTTAGAACAAAATAACATCAAAAATATGTCACTGGAAATGAAGGTAAGAGTGTTGTCGTCGAGTGATTTAATCGCACGCTAAACGAAAAAAATCCACAAATATTTGACGCCCCAAAACACTAATAGATACATTGACAATCTACAGAAAATTGTTGACGAATATAATAACACGAAGCACAGATCAATAAAAATGTCACCAAACAACGCAATTAAAAATCCGATATTAGCAAACGAAAATATGTACCGCCCACATAAATATAAAGTGGGTGATAAAGTTAGAATTTCTCTGACGAAAAAGGTGTTCGAAAAAGGATTTACTCCAAACTGGAGCGAAGAAGTATTTGTTGTTGAAAAAGTACTTTTAACAATACCAGTGACTTATGCGCTAAAAGATCTGGCTGGAGAACCTGTAACTGGTAGTTTTTACGAGCAGGAACTTCAGAAAACAGAACAAGATATATTTGTTATTGAAAAAGTTATTAGGAAACGCGACAATAAAAGCTTAGTCAAATGACGCGGATATAGCGATATATTTATAGCTGGGTGCCAACTAGGTCAATTTTGAAATAAATATTTGTTCGTACTTCGCTAGTACAGATTTACATTTGACCGGCCGACATAACGATATTAAGTGCAATTTTCTTTCATTGTCGACTGGCATGAGATTAAATATTTTAGCAAAAGTAAAATCATACTTGATGCTCCTTTGCTGGCCAGTTATTTTTAGATTTAAAAACGGCTTTATAAGTTGCCAGAATATTTGTTGTTCGGCAACAATAAAATTAAATTTTATTATTTTTTAGCGATATGATATTTAACATTATATCGTCCAGTTGTTGGTCTGCTGTAATGCTTTTTGTCAACGACGTCAGCAATCTCGTCTTGTTCGTCATTCTTATACAAAATATCATCTTCGCTATAACCAGCAGATTTATCTACATCACTAGAGATAAAATTGTCGTTAGAGATCTTATCACTTGCGATTGTATTGTCGTTGGTATATATATATATATATATATATATATATATATATATATATATATATATATATATATATATATATATATATATATATATATATATCAGCAAGTCTCTGCATTAAGTTCATATTATATAATTTATAATGATAAATGAAATATGTCATCCTTATATATTGAAAATGTTTGTCAGGCTGTAGTAACACACACACTAAGCCTTACAAAGACAGAATTAATCATCATATTTGAAACTAAATCTGTCAAGGGTTAATGTTGATGTTGCTGTTTTCGTCACGCCGTCTGCCACTGATTTTATTGATTGCGGATGAATTTCATGAGATTTTGCAGCAGCTGTTATTGATTTAAATTTCATTTCCTCTCTAGTAGTAAGGTTTATTGAAATTACTTGTGTAGCATATCTAACACCGCCAGCATCCCCACGTCTGCTATTTTCTTTTGGTGTAACTAAATCTAAATTTTCTAGACGATTGTCTGTTTAAATTTTGTTAATCTGATCAATAACTAAACCAGTTGGAATAGAGCCGTTAAAAGTTTCGTAAATAAAACGGTGTGATTTATAATAAACTAAAACAGATTTTGTTCGATTTACTGTTACACCAAGATAACCATCTTTTCTTAAATTTCCTAACACTTTTAGTTTTTCTATTTCGTATGATACCACGATCGTTAGCTTCATACAAATCAAACACTGGATGCGGTTGAATTCGTCCTGCAAAGACAAATTTTCAATATTATCATCTGTAACTGTGCCGTTTACTCTATATATTCTTTGTCCTTCTGGAATATCTCCCCGAAATAATGTGTAAATAAAATCTTTTCTTAATATTTCAATTCTATCTGTGCTATCTCCCTTTACTGAAATTTTAATTCCAGCCGGATTTGATTTTCCGATAGGTCGTCTGTATCTGACACAAATCACCGAACCAAGTGCATTTCCCGCGTACTAGAACCGCGTACTTGGGGTGAACGTGATATTCTGCTGTCATATTTTTTGACATTATACTATAAGGATTTCTAATCTCTAATTGAAAATTTTAAAACAACCAATTAAATATATAAAATATAATATAATGTTAAGATTGCGAGACATTGCTAAAAGGAGTCTATCCATGTGTGTTGAAAAAATTGCTGCGGCATTTTCAGGCTATGATAAAAGTTATAAATTTGATAATCAAAATGTTTTAGCAAATTTTAACTCCACAAATTTATTTCATCTTCTACATCCGATTCTAACTTGAGAACTTGCAGCTCATAAAAGTATCAAACTGATAGCACAGTGTCATGTAATTTTATCAAAATTACATGCAATTGAAAAAGATGTACTTGATATAATTTTTTAAAATAATGCAAAATTCGACAGCTAGATTGCAGAACCATATCTAACAGCTAAAACACGAAAAATATTAACTGGAACAAATATTGCCACAGTCGCCAATGAAATACACCAAGAAATTTGGAAAAAGCTTGAGGAATTTACTACATCAGGATCAGGTTGGAAATTTGAGGCAATTACAGAGGTTTTACTTCACACAATGAAATATAACGTACTTCGCGGTAGTTCTTACGTTGATCTCCCTCAAAAAATTAAAAACAACAAATGTTGTATAAATGTCAAAAACAGCAATGACGAGTGTTTTCGCTGGGCAATTTTGTCTGCTAGACATCCTCAAAATTGTAACTCCAACCAAGTTGAAAAATATTTGCCGTACAAAAACGAACAGGATTTTGACGGAATAACTTTTCCAGTGACAGAGAATCAGATACCAAAGTTTCAAAAACAAAACGATATTTCGGTAAATGTTTTCGGACTAGATGAGCGTGAAAATGTTTACCCGATATATATTTCAGAAAATGCTACGCAAAATACAATAAACTTGCTGTTTTATAAAGGACATTACGTTTGGATAAAAAACTTTAACGGGTTAGTTGGCAGACAATATAATAAATACTGCGGAAAAAAATATTTCTGCTACCGTTGTTTACAAGGTATTTCTAAACCTGAAACTTTACAAGAGCATCTCAAATACTGTGTTAACGTTCAAAGAATAACCATGCCAATAGAGAAAGAAAAAGTATTGAAATTTAAAAATTATCATCATAAATTAAGTATCCCTTTTGTGATTTATGCCGATTTTGAGTGTCTACTTATTCCTGTAGCTGGTGCAGAAAATGATCCAAATAAATCAAGTACAAGAAAAATACAGCTTGTTCCTTGCGGGGTTTCCTACAAAGTAGTTTGTTGTGCTAACGATAAAATGTCTACTCCGGTAAAGTTATATCGGGACGGATCTGAAAGCCTGGCTGTGTGGTTATTAAATAATCTCATGGACAAAATTTGCAACAGATTATCAGCTCCAATGAAAATAACAACAAAAGAACAACTAGATTTCGACCATGCAGTTAATTGTTATATTAGTGAGAAACCTCTAAGCGATGATAAAGTGCGCGATCACTGTCATGTAACCGGTCAATATCGCGGAGCAGCCCATAACGATTGCAACCTAAAATTTCATGCGCCAGATTTTATTCCTGTCGTCTTACACAACTTTCGTGGCTATGATAGTCATATCATTGTAGAGGCTTTTGGCAACGAGGAAATTAAATCTAAACTAAAAAGCATAAAATGTATCCCAAACAATTTTGAAAAATATATGTCAGTCACGCTTGGAAAATTACGTTTTATTGACAGTCTACAATTTACATTAGTATCATTAGAAGATCTTGTAGAAAATGCTGTAAAAGCTGGTAGCGAGTTTAATAACCTACGAGATTGTTTTGGAGATAAATTTCACCTGGTGACAAGAAAAGGAGTATTTTCGTATGAGTATCTCGACGACTGGAGCAGACTTGATGAAACTTCTCTGCCTGGCAAAGACAAATTTTACTCGCGGCTAAAAGATGAAGGTGTATCAGACGACGAGTACAAATACGCACAAGATATCTGGAATAAATTCGGATGCAGGACATTTGGTGATTATCATGATTTATATTTGAAAACAGATGTGTTATTCCTAGCAGATGTTTTCGAGAGTTTTCGTCGATTTAGTCTTGAAAATTATGGACTAGATCCCTGCTGGTATTATTCTGCTCTAGGGTTGTCGTTGGATGCTCTGTTAAAAACAAGCAGGATCGAATTGGATCTCTTAGCTGATATTGATATGTTTAACTTTATTAAAAAAGGATTCGAGGTGGAATTAGCGTTATAACAAAAAAATATCCGGTAGCTAACAATAAAAGTCTAAAAAAAACACGATAAAAATTTACCGTCAAATTACATTATTTATTTATACCCTAATAATTTGTATGAATATGCAATGTCAGAGCCAATACCATGCAGTGGATTTCATTGGATAACTCCAGATCAATTTCTTAGCGAAACTGAAAAAGACTTACCCAGAAAAATCAATAATGATTTTTCCGATGTTAGTTATTTTGTTGAAGATGATCTTGATTATCCTGAGTCACTTCACAACCTACATAACGACTATCCGTTTTGTGCAGAGTCGGTAGTAATAGACTATAGTTTATTATCACCTGAACAACGAGCAGCGACAGCAAAAAATTCAATTGTGAATAAGTTAGTTCCAAATTTGTTAAATAAAAGAAATTACATGATGCATTATAGAAACCTAAAACAAGCAGTCGACCACGGCTTAGTCCTGAAAAAAGTTCATCGCGTGTTAAAATGTAATCAGTCAAGGTGGATGGCAGATTATATCAGTTTAAATACCAAGCATCGTGCCGCTGCTAAGACTGAATTTGAGAAACTTTTTCAAATTAATGAACAATTCCCTATTTGGCAAGACAATGGAGAATATTAGAAAACGCGTACATATTGAGATTGTAAACATAAATCGCAGGAATAAATTAGTTAACGATGAGGTTTTGTCAGTATGAAAATATCTAATGAAAATCTTGTTGCAATACAGCGACGAAAGACAAATTTAAAGTTAAATAAGCCGATTTATGTTGGTGCATCCGTGTTAGATATTTCCAAGTGGTTGATGTACAATTTTCGCTACGGGTTTGTTAAGAGAGTCTGGCCTCGGTCGAGTCTATTGTTCACTGATACTGATTCGCTAGTTTATGATATAAAATGTGAGGATGTCTATCAGGATATTTATGGCGATCGTGATTTATTTGGTTTATCAGACTATCCTGAGAGTAGTGGATTTCATGATGATACGAATAAAAAAAGTTATTGGTAAATTTAAGGAGGAATTTATGTTTGTGCCAGTTAAGGAGTTTGTCGGACTTCGAAGCAAAATGTATGCAGCAATTTTAGATGACGATAAACTAACAACAAAAGCGAAAGGTATTCCTCGTCAGTATGTGAAAAAATGCATGAAATTTGATGACTTTAAAGCAGCACTGAACAATAATGTCAGTTTTATCAAGACAAATGTTATTAGAACAAATTATCATAAACTTGAAACAGATACAATTATAAAACGTGGATTAAGTAATTTTGATGACAAACGTTACTGTGAAGACGGGATAAATACACTAGCTATTGGACATTACGCTTGTAATTTGTCTAAACTTTAGATATAATGTTCGAAAATTTAACATTAGCTGATGGAATTAATAGCAAAATTAAACAGTTAATGGTTAATGGCCAACCATTACAGTTCGAATTTAATGATGAAATTTCAGGTATTTGTTTTAATAAATTTGATAAAATAAAACTTTCGCTGATCAAATCAGGAAATACCGGTTATTTTGATTATCTTGAAAAATTACGAGACGAACTTATGTCCAAATACGATAATCTTCATGATCCAATCAGCCAGGAAAAGTATGCTAAAATTAATATAGACTTAAATAAGTCAAAGGTTTTTGTAAAAGGCGGTAAGTATGTTCTCACCAGAACAGCAATGAAAGAGGTATTTGAATGTCATCGAAAAGTAGCGGAAAAATTAAATTTTATTTGTTTAAACACGATGACAAACAATTTTTAATAGCTACCGTTGAAAATTTGACCATTGGCGAAGAAGTTCTTTAAAAAAATCTGTTTGTTAGATCTTATTAAGGTCTTCTCTTACCACTAGTACCAACTGGGGAAAAAAAATTGTTTATTAGATCTTATTGAGAGTCTAGAAACATCATCTTCTGTTACTACTATAATACCGCTGAAAATTATGAATAATGTCTGTCAAGCAACAAAAAAATTCACTTACCTCAGTGCTTCCAAAAAAATGTCTGGCCACAAGTGAAAAAATCTCCCTGCTTTTATAGCCCTGCGTGAATTTCCAGAAATTTCCGATCACGTGATTTTCGAGAAAATTCACAGAGATTCTGCTACGTCATTCTCCTACGTCATCCTCCAGAAATTTCGAGACTGCTTTCCGGACACAGCACAAGTATTATGTATAGGCTTCCCATGCACAGACTGATTAATATGTACATTTCCTGAGCTATAAAATGTCAACATAGAAACGTTTTTTAGAGGGAAAGGAAGCCTAAAATCTAGAAAGTCAACATAGAAACATTTTTAGAGGGAAAGGAAGCTTAAATCTAGAAACACTATTCTCATTTACTACTGACATTGGCTTGGTAGACAATTGTGGGACAATACGTCTCTTTAATCGTACTCCGTGCTTAGGTATCAGAAACCATCTGACCTCTAAATCAGGGGTCTCAAACAAGCAGCCCTCAGGCCGCATGCCGTATCCTATGGCCGACAATATGATTGGCGTCACAAGGTATCATGAGAGATAACAAAGGTGGTGCGGCCCTTGGGCCATCGGAAATGCCTTCATGCGGCTCTCAGGATGGTTAGTTTGAGACCCCTGCTCTAAATACTGGCGATTTGTGTCTGAAACTGTACTGGATGCGGTTCTTGTAGGTAGCTACGAAGATGAAGTCGGTGTACAGTCGTAGTGCTGAGAAAACTTTGATACTATATTCGTTCAGAAATTCTAAGTTGTGCATTATAACATTCAAGGGATTTCAAGGCTTTCGAAAGAAATATATCATAAAGTTTATAATAATTTGTGATAAAGAAATTTTCTGAACTCTCTTAGCAGCAGAGAGGGTGAACTCTACAAAATAGTTTTCGAACCAAAATATTTAAACATGAAAATCATACTAAATAAGGCAAAAAGTATAGGGTCAATAACGCTAAACCAGAACCTCTAACCGAATTGAGATTCTCTCTACATGGGTTATTTACGCTGTTACTCATTCGTGACACCTGTGTTTGTAAATGCTATGCGTGTTCGTTTATGTGCTCGTGCGCGTCATTTTTGTCAGTCCACCCTCTCTGCTGCTGTAATTAAATCATTGTTATATCAATAATGATTGGTGAAGCTCACTCAGCTAGATTAGCTCGAGAGCGACTAGAAGCAATCAAGAAATATCTACCTGTCCGTGATTCTGTCAGACAAAAATTACAAGCGCGTCAGCAAACACAAGAAGAATTTGCAGAAGGTGCAGAACAATTATTTAAACCAATTACTGAACCAACAAAGAAAATTGTTTCAGCAACTGAGGCAACACAAAAAGCTCTTGAAACATTGCTTGCCGATATTGCTGGGCGTCTTCGAGCAACACGACCACCACCCAGGCAACTTCCTCAACCACCACCTGAAATTCAACCACAACCTGAACCACCAAAAACCAAAACCAAAATAGCAGATAAATTTACGCCTGAGGGTATTGCCGCTATCAAAGACCCAAATAAATTAATAAAGATTGCCGCGTATGGATATTATCAAAGAGAAAAATACGTGAAACCTGAGTATATTAATACGCTGAAATCTGGCGATTGGGTTAAAGATGTATTTCGTATTGCTCATGATGCTCCGCAGATCAGATCTGTGGAAGATGTTAATCGGTTTGATATTTTAAACCAGGTAGTGGAAGAGTATATTGAACACGTAAAAGAAATAAGAAAACAAAACGTAGAAGAAATGAAACAGCAACTTGAAAAGTCAAAAGCACAAAGGAAATCAAGGAAGAAAAAAGCAGTGGAAACAACAGGTGAGGAAGAAGAATGGCATGACGCCCCGGGTGCCACTGGAAGTGGTATTGGTACAGATACCAGGGGAAGTGGTCTTATTACTGCATGTCCCAATAACGTCCTTGCCGACGTGAACAGATTAAAAATTCTGATTGGTGGAAAACGAGCCGGTAATAATTCTCCAGAAATTATTAATGAAGCAGCTGCTATTTGTCAACGATTATTGACAGGTGGTATTATGGACGTTGGCATATATCGGTCCCTCATTAATGAAATCGCCTATGATTATCACAGTGTTTAAACAGTTAGATATAATTACTATAATAAAATGATCATACCCGCTGCTCAACGTGGACCAACTATGGTCAGGGTGATAAATTCGAGATTACCTACATATAAAACATTTTACGGAGATGGACTCGGCGATGTTGTTCAGGGTTTATTTAGAAGGATAGCCTCAAAAGCAATACCGATTGCAAAGCAACTAGGAATGAAAGTTATTGACGTTGTTCGTGAAAAAGGTATTGGTGCTGTTGGTGATGTTGCCAGTAAAGCATTCTCTGCAATCAAGGATAGACTAGCTCTATTAATACGACGAAAACCTCAGCCAGTAAAATCACCCAGCACTGAAATGATGCCTGCAAACGTTAGTAAAATAATAAATCAAGCCGGAAATCAAAAATTAGCCATTGGCTGGTGAAAAAGAAAAAAATATAACCGCTAGTCTGGTAGCAGGAAGTGGTTTTCGTGTTAAACGATAGCAAATATAATAAGGATGTTCAAACGCGTATCTGATCCCGCACTCGACATGGACGCACCGGTTCTCAAAGATAAATCTGTACGTGATTATCAGTATTATTCTTATGACGCATGTATACCTGACGAGCGTGGAAGAATTGAATTACAAGTTCAGGATACAAGCAGATATTTCTTACCTGCTGAGGCATTTATTGAAGTCGAAGGCTGACTTTTAAAATTAGATAATACAGATTACGGAATTGGTGATCGAGTTGGTTTTGTCAATAATGGTATTATGGCATTATATAAAAGTGCCGCATATAACATTGATGGACGAGAGATTGAGATTTGTCATAACGACGTCGACGTTGGTCTTGCAAGACACAGTGATGATTACTCAAGATCGGCTGGTCCATCAATGATGTTTGTCAAGGATACAATTGATCCTCCTGAGCACAGAAATGTAACATTTAATGCAGCTGGGGATACAGTTGTATCAGTGAATGAAAATTTCAACATGGGTTTCGCGTCACGTCGAGCAATGCTGGGCGACGATGAAAGATTTTCATGAGCGATTCTACTGTCACACATCTTTGGATTTTGTAGAAATGTTAGAAAGGTTATTTTTGGATCCAAGCACACAATTGTACTCGTACGAAAAAATACCGACGATGATGCAATATGGCACGCTGAAGGAGCTAACGCAGGTGCAACTGCGGCACTTCATGGTAACGTAATGCTGACAAAACTTTCATAGTGGGTGCCAACAATGACACCAGCAATATCTGAAGAACAAAGGTTACTTTCTTTCATGGACAGCGGCGGTAAGTCGATGCTATCATGGCTAACAATGACCACTGATTCTATCCAGAGTAACATTAATGGTTTATTTACATGGCAAATAGCATCACAGCAAGGTGTCTCCGCACCGCGACATATATTTGTTGCCCTTCAAGATGTTACGCGGTAAACTCGCAAATACGAAGTATTATGATATTTGATAAACTCGGCGTTACTGAGGTTTCTTTGAGAATAAATGGACATCAAGAACCAGCCGAGGATATTTTGTTAAATTGTGAACAAAACAGTGTTGCACGTGCGTATCATCGTGCGTGTCGTTGATATACACTTTCGACCTCGTGTTACAAGAGGAGTTATTGCTAATTACAGAGTAATCGCCGTCATACTCAGTGATAAAACAATGTTACTTGAAGGTGTTGGTGGACGAATGAGAGTTATTGATGCGCCAGTAGAAACATGTAATTAAATCATGAAATATATCATAAATGTTATATCATCATGTTAGTGTCAGTCTGACTCCTGGTCAGATTAAAAAACTGCAGTCGGCATCAGCGAAGCGATGTGGAGTAAAAATATCACTAGCGCGAGAACAAATCGCAGGCAGTCCAAATAAACTATCGCTGACAGAACGCCAGATAAATCATTTTAATGAAGCCAAACAATCAAAGACCGGCATGTTTCTGCGAGTGCCATCAAAAACATTGCTAAGACAGGTGGTATATTTCCACTTCTTGATGCTATCCCAGCGTTAATAGCCGCTGCAGCCCCAGCTGTTGCAAAAGCAGCTGCGTTAGGTGCAGTTGGAACAGCTGCTTGAATGACATTAAAGAAAGCAACAGGGAAAGAATTAAAAAACGAAGACGATCCCGAACAGGTCTAGGTCTGAGACTCCCAGGAACTCGATACGGGAAAGGATTAAAAATTCCAGGGACTCGCTGATTTTCCCGCATTCCAATTTTGATTTACTCGATGCTGCTACGCGATTAAAAATAAAAAATTTCAGAGGTGTTTTTATGCGTGATCAATTACCGAAAAATCCAAATCTGATTGAAACCGGTATTATTAATCTCGATAAATGCTCTGGTCGTGGCACTCACTGGGTTGCATATGCAATTGATCCACGTGGAATTATTTATTTTGATTCGTATGGGTTGGCGCCACCAAAAGAATTTTTAAAATATATCGACAGACGTCAAAATATTCCAGTCTAGTATTCAACGCTACCAACACAAAAAATAACCGACCCGCCGATATGTGGCCGTGAAGCACTAGCAGTACTTGATGCTGTATCAAGATCAAAGAAACCACCTCATAAGGCTGTACACGAATACACGAGTTCTATTTTAAATAATCGATAATCATATAATGGTAGATATTTACGGAAGATGAACTAAAACTAAAACCCAACAAGCACCAGGTGAGGATTTATTGAAGCGAGTAACAAGGCAGATCAATGATGAGTTATCTGACCTGCTCCAACGTTGATTCAAACGAACTTGTTGTATTTCAAAACCGTGAAGGAAAATTGAAGACGAGTAATATTTCAATTAACGATATTATTATTTGTAATCGATTATCGCGAGAAGGTCTTGTTGCTGTATATGACAAAGAGGGTAAACTTGTTCCTAGTGTTGTTACTCCGTCGTCGATCCGAGATAGCATAAGTGAACGAGTGTTAAAAACCGGTGATATAAATGAACGGCGTCAGTAACATGAATAACAATAAAATTATTAACGTAGGAGAACCAACAGATAATTTCGACGCTGCAACAAAAAATATATGTAGACGATAACAATATTCCGATGACAACTTCGTTGTCGACGATCAATGATGGAATGACTGCATTTAGAACTGAATTTTTTTAATCATGTACAACTGTTTATGAATTTTCGCAGAAACGTAAACAGAACCACTAATAAATTTTTTACAAGTTCACCAACCGTTGATATTAAACTCGCAGACGTTAACATGAAACTCAACGATATTGTCAGTGGAATTCCCAATATCGTTCAAAAAATTAATCTAATTAAAATTCCACACAAACAAATTAACAATTTCGTGTACACAGTATCATCAGGATCATCAACGTGGACAAAATTAGACGGTAACACTATCAAACATATAGCTGAAGTAACCGGTGTGTATAGACTGTCCGTATTTAGTTATGCAAAATTTAGTATATTTACTACTACATTTCCATGGCGTCATTCAATCGATGCTTTTTCTGGGACCGTATCTGTAGTGTTAAATAAAGATACCAAAGAAGAATTCATGCTGGAACCATCTGATGAAAAATTAACGACAGCGTCTTACTGGTGGTGTCTGGAATTTGTATCTGAAACACCTCAATTAATTACTTAATACAGTATATGATAGACGATCAGCGATACAGATACGATCAAGTAACAACATAGCAGGATAAAATAAAAACCATCATCGATGATTATACAGCAAAAATAAAGAAATATCGTAGACGTGCGGTTGTCGTTGATATCATTGTTTATTCGGTTTCCGCGATTGTTGCTGGAACCGACGTAGTATTATCAACGTTGACGATGACAGCGCCGATCGTTGTAACAATCGTTGTTTCATCGTCAATCACGATCGCTGGAATATTCAATATTATCGCGAAAAAAATAAATACGTGTACAAATGAAAAATTGAACGAGTACACGATGAAATTACATACTGCAACTGTAGCATATTCCAAATTATCGTCGATGATTTCTTCGTCGCTCAACGATGGAATAATATCTGATGAAGAATTCAGTATTATAATAAAGATCTACAATGAAGTATTTAACCGTAGCGATTCCACAGGTGATTCTATCACGGAAATAACTAATTTAGAGCAACAATAAAATAATAATGACAACAAAATCTATATTATCAGATAAAATATCTGTCGATGATGTCATTGATACAATTAAATAATTTATGAATATTTTGGAGCAACTTTTACTTTGGATGATAATACAGGAGATTATATTATAAAATATCCTGAATGGCCAAAATCAGATTTTATTAACGATGAAAGCTGCAGAAATTATCATCATCCCGGTGTAGGAATTGGTGGCCCAGATGTTAAAATCGTGGATGAACACACCGAGATGCTAAAATTTCATGTAAAGAGTGTCAACGGTTGGTTTGAAGATTTTGAAAAATCAATTAATAGTTCAAAATAATAATAATGACATCACAGGAATTACTACAGCAAATCGTCACTAATACTGCTCCGGTAAAAACTACAATGATATCAGCGAGTTCAACTAATCCTGAATTCAGTATTAATTTTCCGACCGCAATACCAGCAAAAGAAACTGCATTAGCGCAATTACGAGTTTTTTATAGTTGGCCAAATATTAGGTCAAAATCATTCGGTGGACTACAACCAAATAATTCATTAGTATTTGCAAATAAAAATAAACCCGATGGAACTCCTGATTGGCAAGTAGTCAGTATTCCAACGGACAGTTCTCAAATAGAACAGATCAATGAAGAATTCCAGCGCAGAATTAAATCCATCACAGGAAAAGAATCAAAGATTGCCATTACTGTTCACGAACCAACGTTATCATCGGCCGTTGAAATATTATCACCGGATTACGCTGTGGATATATATCAATCTTCAATCAGATCAGTATTAGGATGGCCAGAAATCCCACCGGTTTATTCTGGTCCACCAGAACCACGACGAGATGAGTTTTTGAAGACTGAAAAAGAATTCATAAAATTACCCGAATATAGGAAAAAAAGTCCGTGGGGTGGAGAACTCCCCATATATCATCCTGATGATCCAAGTGAAGGGAGTAAATGCGTATATAATGATCTATTTGTCACTGATATGAATAAATTATTGAATGATGAATATAATAGATCTTTAGCTGATCTTATGATTTATGTCACTGGATTGATAAATTATTACAGCGAGGACACAAAAAATAATATCATCGGTGTAATTCAGCACATAAATTCAGTGATACATGATTTTAATTATATTAATAATTTTCTGGCTGAAAATATGTATGTAGTTAAACATGTATTGTTACGTACTGGAGCCGAGTTAAAAGTTCCTAAGTTTGATTTCAATATTAACAATTACTTTCCAAAAATCCTTGAATCATGGAGAAAAATAGCCCCACCGCCAGATATTCTCAAATACAATAATAATCCATACAGCGAAGGTCGTCATGTCTCACCGGGCATCGTCAATATCACATCAACGATCGCTGTCAATCTAGTGTGTTACGTCATCGACGGTAGTTATCAAGTTGACGCTGAAAAATCCAATCAGGCCCAGCAGGGATACATTCTGTATTCATTTACACCTCAAGTACCCCCCGGCTATTTGATTGTATCAGAAACTATCAACGTTGTTTATCTAACTAAAATGTCCTAATCCACTCTTATGGCGGATACATTTCAAACTTACTGACCAGACTGGCCACTTATTGGACCTTAGGTCAGAAATATTAAATATAAACCTGTATGTGGGTTCGTAGAAAACACCAAGCAAAAACAAAAATGTCCTTGACGATGTCAAGGATTAGTCAAGGATAAAATATTTTTTTTACCCCGTGATTTTTATCCTTGACGTGGATCAGAAATGAATTATTCTGGCACAACGTTACAGGTGACACTATTGGTTTCTTTGTCACTACAGTCACTATAGTCACTTTCACTATGATTAGAGTCACACTCTGACTTATCTTTCTCTAGTAACTCTTCCGCAACTTCGTTCAATGACTCCGTCATCGACATAATATCTTTCAGCTGTTTTATACGAGCGTATACAATTCTTTTCGTTTCGAATTCATGAGATAATTCTTACCTAACCTTTTCGATTGAACGTGAAAGGGGAACAAATAATTTCACTTGTGTATCCGTGATTGCTGCCAGCGATTGTAACATCGCCTGCTGGATCAACTTTATGAATCTATAATCGGAGTTCAGCGTATATCTACCTTCTGACTTTTGAAATTGTAATGATTCAAAATTACTCATTATTTTTTTCAGGATCAAGCTCATCAGATATTTTTATACCGCTGTGTTGTAATTACTTAATAGCAGCAATAATAGCATTAATATTTTCATGATTCATTATAGAATAAATATTTGTTTAAATAAAATATATATTTCTTAAAAAAAATAAAAATATTTTACAAAATCTGACTGAATTCGCAATTTTGATGGGTATATTACCCATCAAATTTAGAAAACCTGATCAAAGTCACAATTTTGTTAGGTAACTTACCCATCAAATTTAGAGAATCTGACTGAATTCGCAATTTTGATGGGTATATTACCCGTCAAATTTAGAAAATCTGACTGAATTTCATAAAAAAATAAAATTTTATTATAATAAAAATATTTCTGAATCAGATAAATATAAAAATATATTTCTGACTTAATATTTTATAAAAAATAAAAATATTTTAGAAAATCTGACTGAATTCGCAATTTTGATGGGTATATTACCCGTCAAATTTAGAGAATCTGATCAAAGTCACAATTTTGTTACGTAACTTACCCATCAAATTTAGACAATCTGATCAAAGTTACAGTTTTGTTAGGTAACTTACCCATCAAATTTAGAAAATCTGACTGAATTTCATAAAAAATAAAATTTTATTATAATAAAAATATATCCTGAATCAGATAAATATAAAAATATATTTCTGAATCAGATAAATATAAAAATATAACTTACCCATCAAATTTAGAAAATCTGACTGAATTTCATAAAAAATAAAATTTTATTATAATAAAAATATATCCTGAATCAGATAAATATAAAAATATATTTCTGAATCAGATAAATATAAAAATATATTTCTGAATCAGATAAAAGTAAAAATATATTTCTGAATCAGATAAATATAAAAATATATTTCTGAATCAGATAATATAAAAATATATTTCTCAATCAGATAAAGGTAAAAATATATTTCTGAATCAGATAAAAATAAAAATATATTCTGAATCAGGCAAAAATAAAATATATTCTTGAATCAGATAAAAATAAAAATATATTCTGAATCAGATAAAAATAAAAATATATTGTGAATCACATAAAAGTAAAAATATATTCTGAATCAGATAAAAGTAAAAATATATTCTTAATCAGATAAAAATAAAAATATATTGTGAATCACATAAAAGTAAAAATATATTCTGAATCAGATAAAAGTAAAAATATATTCTTAATCAGATAAAAATAAAAATATATTCTGAATCAGATAAAAATAAAAATATATTTCTGAATCAGATAAAAATAAAAATATATTCTGAATCAGATAAAAAAAAAAATATATTTTTGAATAAAAAATAAACAGCAATGACGTTCGGTCTACCATTCCACTGGGGTCCTTCTGCCGGTAAAGCCTTTACCAATAAGGTCCTAAGAGTCCTTTTGTTAAGGCCTTTTATTATGGCACAGGCACTCTTTCATTGGTTAAGACCTGTCTTGTGGTCCACAGGCACCTTACTGAGACTTTTTTGTCCGGCGGACATTCTTTCTGAATGTCCTTATGTAGGTACCCTTCAGTGAGGTCACAAGGTCACGAGCTCACATCACCCTGCTGTTTATTTTAGGGGCGCAAGCGCATAGACACAGCGAATTCCTAATGTGCGAAACGAAATATTAGAAACTTAGAGGGTTGTCTAGGTTTTTCAATTTCATGTAACCCCCCCCCCTCAAATCAAACCCCGGGGTAAGTGCAAAACTGCACTCGCCACGTTGTTTGACGTTGGCGAGGGGTGCATGGGCTTGCTTGCGCCCAATTATTAAAGAAAAATATCATCCTAACGCCGCCCCCGACATATGTCCGGTACGGGGAATCGAACCACGGGCCTCGAGTAAGAGAGCCAGACGCGCTAGCACTGGACCATGAGCTCCAGTTACAAATATACGTTTCAAAAATAAATATATAGTTACCTAGCCCTGACTCTGTCACTTTGACTATGTCAAGGATGATAAGGATATACTATCAGATTCTGAATAAAAATATAAAATAAATCGCAAAAATCTGCAATTTTACACATTTCTGAATTTGGTTAAAATACTGTATTATCAACCCTTGATTTCAACAAGGCAGAACTATCTAGCAATGATGAATGGATCGATATTATTCCGGTTCTATCTGCATGCAGTCTAGACAAAAGAAAAATCGATAATGACTACCGCACACACGGCGTAATGTAAAATCCACTATAGCGCGGTTAT